>PVKM010013959.1:0-29631 GCA_004027735.1 Carollia perspicillata | reverse complement strand
CAGGCTTTAGGATACAGTCCGCCTGAACCACAGGGCCTCTCTCGCGTTTCTGCGGACACAGCCTTCTTCCCTCCACCCCAGCTCCGCCTTCAGCAGCCCCAACCCCAGCTGGTCCGTGATGAGGAAAGAGCGGAGGACAATCCATACGGAGGCAGCCATGCAGAGGGAAGGGCCAGCACAGTCCCGAAGGCGGGGTTTTGCCTCCTTCCTTCCCAGCCTCCCCCTCGGCAGTCTTTCCCACCCTGAGGAACTCCCTTCCCCCTGGACAATCTCCTACAGTGAGGTTTCCAACACACTCACCCATCATGAATTCTGGATGACTGATAAACTGTGCATTTGTCCTCCAGGCGTGCTTGCCTTTTTCCATGAATAAAAGAGCAGACGTACCCCGCCCCCCTGGAGACTCAGGGACAGTGGCTCAGCAGAGAGCCACAGTGTGAGCCACTTTCTCACGAGGGGTGGCAATCAAGCTTCCACGTGCAGTTTCTCCTTCTGGCACCAGAGCAGTGTCCTGTGCAGCAACCAGAACCAGTTCCAACTGTTTGTGTCAATACATCAAACGCCTGCTTGTAAGGCCAAGGGTCATGGGATTTGGAATTGAGGCCTGGATTCTGTCTTGAGTCTCCCTGGGATATCTGGAAATGTGGTTTTAACTCTAGACCCCAGAAATTGGAAATGATAATAGTTCTTACTTATATGGATGTATTGTAGGAATTTATGACACTTCTACTTAGAAAGTGCTTTGAACTTCTTAAGGACATATCTCAATGTATTGAATTTCTTCAGTGTTTTCCCTTTCACATACACTTACTTAATCATCTAGTGTTTATTGCTCATAAAGAACAAATAATTCTTTTTTTTTTTTCTTCCACCTCTAGTCAGGAAAATATTTATTGAATACTGTAAGAGAGCATCATAAAGAAGCAGAATGATTTCAAAAATAAAATTACTAGTCTTTAACCAGTGTTATCAAACAAGTGTTGTCCTAAAAATGTACTTACTCCAATAACACTGGGACTTCCTGGAAATCTTGGGGGTGGGGAGTAAACTAATCCTGAAGGTGTAACTGTCTGAGTTCAGCTAGGAAAGGGGAGCAGAGGGACTTCCACAGTGGGCTTAATAAAATGGGGAGCACAAACTGTTTGTTTGTTCAGCCAGCAAGCTGCTCGGCTTCACACTCCAGGGGATGACAGCGTTTCTCCGTGAGCCTCCTTTCCCCCTTGAGTGCTGGATTGTAGGGGGGCACAGGGTGAGGTAATGGCCCACAGAGGCCTGTCAGTCTGCCTAGGGGGTGTGGATCCACCCAAAGCCTGAGAAAACTTAGAAAGTTGACTGGTCATTTTGAGAAAGCACCTGGTCCAGCCCAAACCCAAGCTCCTGGGTATAATAAACCCAGGGGAACAAAGTTCGGGGCTCTCTCTCTCAGCCTGCAGCGCTTGCACAGTGCACACACCTGTTCACTCCATGGCCACATGGCCCGTGGCCTCCAGCAGCGAGCTTGAATGCCGAAGCGCAGCAAGGGACTGCAGCTAGGCATACACTGAGTGAGCCGATGCACTGTGCTTCAACGCGGAGCAGAAACTCTGGTCAGTGGCCTTCATCCTGGCCCTCCTGAAGGCAACGCTGGACTTTTTCCCTGGTGAGACAATGGAGATGGACCACTGGGAAGTCGGGAGGGGAACCCCCTTAATTGTACTAATCAATAAACCACAGCACGGAGCCCCATCCTCCCGTGCGGGTCTCAGGAAACTCTTTCCCTTTAGACTCAGCAACACCTCCACTACCACCGAACACACAGGCAATCCTCAGAGAAGACCATGTAGTAAATGCATTAGAGATAAGGAACTCTCAGTTCATTGTTTATCTTTTGCACACACTTGTGGGAATAGCTGTTACTGTGCTTGAGATTTGACTCGGTCAAGACCATCTTGTGAGAAAGTTGTTAAGGAGCCTCACAATCTAGATGCCCCCAGAAACTTTAAATTGTCAGAGTAACACTAATATGGTGGGAGATGCTGGTAGTCCTACAAGGACAGAAGAGGGAGGGATTAGTGAAATCCAGCAGGAAATGGTACTTTAGCGTTGTCTTGAAAGATGGATGATATTAGGTCATTAAAAAGCTGTTAAGCAACGTGACAAAGATGGAAAGGCATGGCGCCTCTGGGCAGCCATTCCCCGTGGGTTATGTTCCCACCTTCTGCCTCCAGTGCAATCATCTGTTGGGGTATCGGGGGGATTTCGGGGCCCAGGTTATGGAAAGAAGGTGTTGCCAAAGTGTGTAGTGAGCTAGACGCTGTGCTTAGCTCTGTCCCCAGTATACTAGGGTTTTATCCTGAAGTAGCAAATAACCACAGGAGGTTTTTGAATAAGTGAATGACTCGATTAAAGCAGTGAGTAAAACATACTAGTGCAGCAACGGGAACTCTGGTTCGCTGCTGATGGAAGACAAAAAAATACACCCACTCTGAAGGACGGCTGGGCAGTTGCTTACCAAGCTACATGCACTCTTGCTGCACAGTCTATCAGTTGGGCTCTTCGGTATTGCAACTCATTGGTATTGTCAGCTCATTTGTTACGTCAATGAGTTGAAAACTTATGTCCACACAAAAACTGGCAAATGAATTTGTAGTTGCCAAGACTTGGAAGAGACTAAGATGTTCCACAGATGAATGAATCAACAAACATTTGTGCGGTGAATTTTTATGCAGCAATAAAAAGAAATGAGCTATCAAGCCAGGAAGAGCCATGAGGGATTTTTAAAATCATATGTCTAAGGGAAAGAAGCCATCCTGAAAAACCTACCTACCATATGATTCCAATGACGTTACATTCTAGGAAAGGCAAGACTCTGGGGACAGAAATAAGATCAATCGTTTCGGGGTTCCCGGGGAGAAGGGAATGAACAGGCAGAGCGGGGAGGAGTTTTCAGGCAGGAAATGGTTCTCTATGATAATGTCGAGGTGGCTACATGTCACTATACATTTGCCAAAATCCACAGTGTATGACACAGTGAATCCTGATACAAACTGTGGGCTGTCCACATCTCCCTGGGGCGCAGGGAAGCAGCAGAGTGTGGAAGGTGTCGCTGTGCCACCAGCCCTGTCCCCACTGTGTTCTGGTGGTCTGCCTGTGGAGACTCCACAGGACAAGAGAAAAGCCAAGAACCATCACAGGAGACAACAGGTCTGCTGTTCGATGCTTCTGGCTGTTAAAATTCTCTCTCTCTCTCTTTTCTTCTTCAGCATCTCTTCAAGTGTGGTCTCCAAACCAGCAGCTTCAGCATCACCTGGGAACTTGTTAGCAATGCACATTCTCAGGCCCCGACCCAGACCCACTGAATCAGAAGCTCTGGGGGTGGGGCTCGGCAGCCGATGTTTTGACAATCGAGTTCTTTTTCCTTTCTGTTCAAGAGAGGCTTCGTGTGTGATGCCTTCCCTTTAGCAGGGCAAGCCATTGCACGTGAAGAAAGTCTCCAGCTTCTTTAGTTTCCCAATGGCTATATCGATTCCCATCTGTTCCCATGTGTTTATTGATTTGGAGAACAAAATAAAGAACATACAAGTGACAATTGAGCTAGCAAACTGTACTATCTCAAATAGACTGTTGGCTCTTTGGTATTAAAATACAGCAGAGGGCATCTCTGACATCTGGTCATTGATCTGAGAGCGATTTCGGTCCGTTGTGCAAACCCGGCTCCCTTTGCTTCAATAGGAGGTAATCCTGTCCCCCAGATCATTACAGACCCTCCTCCTGACACAGCCTTTACCCTGTGGGGTGTGAAAATTCTCATCAGGCTGAAATTTTTAAAGAAAAGAAATATCAGATTCAGAAACTGTTTTCCTGTGCAAAATAAAATTGGTTTCCTTTAATAATCGAAGGCATCATTTTGGTAAGTCAGAGCCTAGTGGTGCATGAGAGTTTAAAATGTGGCTCAGCACTTAAATTACATAAAACAAAGCAGAGGTTCAAAGGATCAAAGCAAAGGGGCAGTGTAAGTGTATTTCAGCACTGAACTTTGACCTTGGTGTTGCAGTCCAGGTTTGTCCTATGTAATGAGGAGAGATTGTGAGTCCTCTGAACCGCATGGGAGTCCTCGGGGATCATTAAGGCCGTCCTTTGCAGATAGAAATCTGTGCCCATGTCCTAGGCATGGAGGGCTGGCTCTTTCCTTTGAAACTCAGGAGACTTCTTGGCTCCACTTGCTCCAAACCCTTGTAATTATTTGTCCTGTCTCTGGGCACCCTCAGGACTTTCACCCCAATATACCCTCCTCTCCCCTGAGGCTGATTCCTATGCATCCTCACGTCACTCACAGAGGAACACTGTGACCACCAGACTAACTTCTCTGCTTTTGTTTGGCTTCCCTGTGGTATCCTGTCTTCTTTTCCTAGTATAGAATGTGTTGCAATGTCTATAATTTACTTCAAAATCCAACAGCAGTGACAATGTGAAATTATTTGTGCCGGTGAGTTGAAAGGTTGCCACCTACATAGGTGTGATCATCTAACACATTAAAAACAAGTAGTCTGATGAAAAATGGGCAAAGGGTCTGAGTAGACATTTTTCCTAAGACATCCAAATGGCCAACAGGTACATGAAAAGTACTCAAAGTCACTAGTCATCAGGGAACGACAAGTCAAAACTACAGTGAGATGTCACCTTGCACCTGTCAGAATGGTTGTCATTGAAAAGGAGAGATGACACATGTTCGTCAGGACATGGGAAAGGGAACCCTCATGCATGGTCAGTTGGAATGCAAGTTGGAGCAACCACTATGGAAAACAGTATGAAGATTCATCAAAAAATTAAAAATAGCACCACTATATGACCCAGCAACCTCACATCTGGGTATTTACCTAAAGGAAACGAAGTCAGTATCTCAAAGAGTATCTGTTCATTATAGTATTATTCACGATAGCTAGGACATGGAAACAACCTGGGTGTCCATTGATGGATGAATGAATGAAGATATATAATATAGAGAGATATCTAAATGTCACATGTATTGTGTATGTGTATATATATCATACATCTTCATATATGTGATATATGTACACCATACATCTTCATGTATATAATGGAATATTATTTAGCCATAAAAAGAAATCCTGCCATTTGAGTCAACGTGAATGAAACTGGAGGTTATTGTGAGTAAGTTCTGAGGGTCTAAAGTACAGCGTGGTGAATATAGTTAATACTAATGTACTGTATACTTGAAATTTGCTGGGAAAGTAGTTCTTACATGTTCTCTCCATACACATGGTGAGGGACCAGCCCATTCCCTATCTGTACCCCCTCTACCAGTCTGGATGGATGTGATTTCTTTAATTCCATAGTAGTCAGATTTCTACTCAACTCAATTTCTGATGGCTCTGAGTGATGGTTGTTCTATATTTCAGTTGTAATTTTGATGTGGTTGCATGAAGAGGCGAGCCCTGTCTGCCTACACCACCATCTTGACCAATATCCAGTCCAATGTTTTTTCTGAAGTAAATTTTTCAGGCAAGGGGGCACTTCCTTGGACGCCTAAACAGCTTTGGTCAAGCTTTCAAATTGGTTATCTGAACTATTTTGGGTCTGCATGTGAATAAACATTTGTTTAATAAATGTCTCTGTGTGGGGTAAAATTTGATCTAAGGCTTGCTTTTATCATCACCTGGTGGACAGGTGGAGGGAGTAAGCAACTATCAGTCACTCTGAATTTCTGCAGAGCTGCTGTGGCCTCACAAAAAGAACCCAATGGCAGGGCGAGACCTGATTGTGACGACTTGTCTTGAGTCTTGTTGCTCCTGGTCAACTGCAGGTCTAAGAGCGCAGGGACCCCTTATTATACAAATTGTGGGAGCCAAGACCACTTTGGAGTGGACGGCCAGATTGTCCAGGCTTGCCGGGAGGAGACAGCCCAGGAACAGGCTGGAGAAAACACGCACACACTTGTAAAGAGTAGGAGAAGACACTGGCCAAGAATAGGTTGTGTTTTATGTAATTGCAGTTGAAAAGGTTGGCAAGTAGCAAAACAGCAAGAATTTTCATATGCTGACATGCATTTTAATTAAAATAATTTTTCTGTTGAATTCGAGTTTTGGTCCTTCCTTTCTGTAATTTAAGATTCTCTGCTTCCATAATGATGGAAGATTATGTACGAATATAGAGAGAGGAACAGCTATTTTCAGCAGTTTTAAATTATTGACTTCATTACTAAGTTATCCCACACCTCGGTTTCTGTCGTGCTCGTATACTTTTATGTGAGCAGAGTACAATATTCATCATGTGTAAAAAATAAAAACGGGAAAAAGCCGCTCCGAGTACAGATGTGTGATGACTGTCTGTTAGACTGAACCAGGAAACACCCGGTATGTCTTCCTCCGGGTGCGTGCTGTCTTTCATCAGGGAAGAGCCGGAGCCTCTCATCAGAGCCAACAGCTCTTCAGACTGACTACTGGTCGCTCCAGGACAACGACGTGTCCTGCCCCATGGCTTGCTTCTTTGGCCCAACCAGGACCTGAAGGCTGATCAACGTTGCATGGATTCTGCTCCCAAGCTCCTCTGTGCAGGGGCCACTGAGCCCCTGAAATGTGGTTAGTCCGAATTGAGATGCGCTCTAAGGACAAATACACTCTGAGTTTCAAAGACCTAATATACAAGAATGTAAAATATCTCAGTCGTGTTTACACTGATTCCATGTTAAACCAGTATTTTGGAAATAACTAGACTTTGGGCGGTAAGCACACAGGGCAATATAGGGATCCGTTATACAACTGTACACTTGAATCATGTACAATGTTATTAACCAGGGTCACCCCAATAAATTTAATTTTAAAAAGTTCACCCATTTCTTTTGACTTTTTAGTGCAGATTACTAGGAAATTCTAAGTCACATGTGAAGTTTATATTGTATTTCTATTGGACAGCGCCACTCTTTAAAAAGGTTCTGTTTGAGAAGGAGCTGAGAAAGGGAGGCTGGACACCTCTGTGCCCGGCACTCTCTGCTGGTGCTGGGTCCGGCCATCCTGGGTCCTGCTAAGTCACGCCCTCTGGACCCGTCTCACTCAGCCAGGTCTGAAGTCCCTCCCTTCCGCCTGTGCCCCAGCGTTTCAGGCCTCCTCCGCTCCGTGCCAGGGGACAGCCAGCTAACCCGATAAGTTAACCTGTGTGAACAAGGGGTAGATGCTGCTGGATTAATGTGTTCTCCTTGTCTATGTCCCAGTCCTGCAATTCCACATGGTCCTTCTGGGTGATAATTCTCATTCATTCAGTGAGTACCTACTGAGTACTGACCACATGCCAAGCACACTGTTAGTCCCAGGCCAGAGACACTCACTGTCTTCTGAGAGAGAGAGAGAGTTTCCACACAGTGAGTGAGATTCCGGAGTAGCAGAATCAAGGTACACAGATATGCAAATAAGTGGATTTAGAACCAGGGAACATAATATGACTCAATGCTCAGCAAGGCCCAGGGATCATCACAAAAGAGTCAGAGTTTTAGAAGCATTTGGAACAGTGAACAAATGATCTGTCAGGGGAGAAGTGAGAGCAGAACCTTCTACAGGAGGGAACAGTAGATACAGAAGCACAGAGCCTGGCATATCTGGACTCCCTGGCGGGTGGGAATTTGAAGCCCCTTGAAGCAAGGTAGGACATTTGGCATCCCCCACTTATGTATGGGCCCGTCAAAAGGAGTTCTTCCAGCTCTGGCTTCTAGGGACTAAAGAGAAAGAATAACATCATTAATAACTGGTGAAAGGGTTATTTCTGCCCAAGAACAGGAGGGGAACCACTGTCGAACAAAGGTTTCAAGGACTGCGTAACTTTCACGTAATTAAATCAAGAAACTGCAGGAGAGTGACGATTAATTTCATGTGAGGTACTTGAAGCTCCTGAATTAGAATAATCCTTCATTTCTTTTATTTCTGATTAAAAGGGGGAAAAGTGGAAGAAGAAGAACCTAATTAGTCACATTAGACAAACAGTATTTGTTTAAGAAGCAGTTTCTTGGCCCATGTGGAATCAGCAATGGTTCAGAGGGGCGGCCTACGGTTGCATCTGGAGCCCCTCCTACCTTTGCCTGGAAGTGAGGCATGGTTTGCAGCTGCTGCGCATGGGTGGGTGGTGGGCGGTCAGGCGCAGGGCCGCAGGAGTCCTGAGACTGCCCCTCTGCGGGATTCCCCGGCAGCCCTCACCAGGTGCTGGCCACTGTCCTCTCTTCGGCTGGGTGCTTCTCAGTTGGTACGATTGGTGTTCCTTGGGGGGCTCCAGGCCTGGGTCTGATCTGATCATGGACCCTGCCTTTCTTAACAATAAATGAATTCTTAGAAAAGAGTATAGTTTCTACCTTCTAACTTGCATTTGGAAAATTTCAGTCTTACAGGGAAGTTGAAAAAAATTGCACAATGAATAACAATGGACACTTTCATCCTTGCTGACATTGTCGATGTCTTGTACTGGTCCTCGTGCTTGCCTCCTTCTGGAGGGTAAGTGGAGGCAGTCTGGCTTCCTCTCCCAGGTGTCTGGGTAACCAAGGGAAGCAGTGTTCTCATAGCCTTGAGTGGGCCTGATAAGCAGTGTTCTCATAGCCTTGGCACTGGGTCCAATAAACGGTTCCCGTAACATGAACTGGGCTCATATGCATAGAATCATGCTGTGTTGTATAATGTTTTGGGCTTTTTGCTGGCTTTGTTTGCCCCTAGGACTTAAGCAGGTAGGGGCTTCTCACTAGAGGGATGTGCAGCTTGCAGTGTGTGAGGCTTGCACGCCCACGAGTGAAGGCCCGTCAGGCACCCCCACAGCTCTGTGCATTTCCTTCTGTCTCCTCGAGTCTGGAGTGACCTGCCAGGCCTCGACCCGCTGCGACGCATTCTCCGTCTCGACCATTTCTCCCTCCCCTTCTGCTCTCCCATTTAACAGGCGGAGACACCACCACGCTTCATTCCTAAATATTACAGCTTCTGTCTCCTAAGAATAAGAATGCTCTCCTATGTAATCAAAATAACATGATTATGCTCAAGTAATTAAATGTCAGTATGATCTAATATGGAATCCATATTCTAAGTTTCCAAATAGCCTAAATAATGTCCTTTAGAGCTGCTTTGTCAAAGTTCTCACACTGCGTTTGGTTGAATGGTTTTTCAGTCTTTTTTATGATGGAGCAAACTCTTTCCTTTTTCTGCTGGTTTAGTAGTTGGTGGTTTGTTGCTTGTTTTGGTCTCTCATGACATTCGATGGCACGACATCTTCTGAAGAACCCAGCCCAGCGTTCCTGTGACATGTCCGTGTTCTGGGTTTGTCTGATGAGCCCTGCGTCTCCGGCCGGGTTAAACATTTTGGCATGAACACCACCCCAGTGACACATGTCCTTCCTGCTGCGTCTCAGCAGGAGACACGTGAGGTCAGTGTGTGCAGAGTGTAGACTTTTATGAGTTACGTGCTTGAAGTTGTCCAGATGGGGGATAACCCTGAGTAGTTTTACCTGCACAGCCCAGATGCAGTGAACAAGACACCACTTAGTGGTCTGCGCTGGTCCAGTTATTTTTTATTAATAAAGCACAGAAAATGAAAGGACTGTTCTTTGGGGGATCCTTTCAGGGATGGAAAGGGGTTCAACTCTTTCTCTTTCTTTCTCTCTCTCTTTCCACCCGCCCCATTCCCTTGGGTCACTAGTTTGATGTGAATATTATGTTAATCACCCTCTTGCTGCCTCACTAGCTCATATGAATGAAATATTCCACCTGGCACACAGTTCTGCCTGCACAATGCTGGCCAGGGCTCCCTCGCTGCCCTGGGGAGCCATCTGCTTCCCGTGCACATGTGGAGTTGAACTTTTCTTCTCCCCTTTTCATTCTGCTTAGTAAGCAGACCCTGACCAGCAACACCTGCATCCTATTCACTTTGCAACCCGAGCCAAAGGGTAAAGGGGCTGGCCTTGTGGGGAGGATGGGCTGGGAGCAGCACGGAGGTGGCCAGGCTCCCGTTCCTCTTCTTTTCCTAACAAGAGAAAGAACTGGGAGGTTTCACAAGGACTCCTGTCAAAACTCAGTAGATAATGATGCTTATTGTTTATTGATTGGCATGCACATTCTTGCTAACGTCCACTGATGGTCAGCCCATTCGCAGTCCCTGCTCTTTGCTGCATCCCGTTTAGTCAAAGAAAAACTTAGCTCTTTATTAGGGCCCAGTAAGGCAGACTTCGGAACAAAGGAGAAAGCAGAGCCACATTGTTTCCTCCCCAAATTTAGCTCACTGATCACTTCACCCTGCAAGCATTTACACAGCACGTATACAGCAGCCATGGCTAAAATAAACAGACCACTCGTTTGAGAGCAGAATCATCAACATGGACACCGTATACCCCTGCAGTCACTCTCTGGGAGCAGGCGCAGTGCACGCACGCAAGCCTTTGCCAGGTAAGTCTGCACCACATTGTTACTGTCTCTGCTATTTCAGAAGGCTGTGCTGGGAGCTTCTTTTTTGGTAATGGATTAATTATTTTAATCTTTCTCTAGGATATGTTTATTGATTTTAGAGAGAAATGGAGAGGGAGAGGGAGAAGAACTAAGAGAGACAGAGAGACCTAGTGGTTGCCTCCCATGTGTGCCCAGACCAGGGATCAGACCAGCAACTCAGGCCGGTGTCCCGACCGGGAATTGAACTGCAGCCTTTTGGTGTACAGGACAGTGCTCCAATCAACTGATCCCCCTGGCGAGGGCTGCCGGGAGCTTCTTATCATAAGGGTTAACATCACCAGTCATATTGTCCCAACCATGTTTGTTTTTCTATAAGCAAACATTTAGGCCACATTTGCCATCCCTTTCTCAGCATGGGCACGAGCTTGCCTGCTGACTAGCAGCCTGGGACAATGACTTGCCATCCAGAGGCTCAGCAGTTATGCCAGGGGTTTGCACATTCATGGACGAACATGCATTTCACCATCGAGCTCCTCAATGATGCTAAAGCTTCTTTACTGAGCACATGATGGGCCAGTGGATAAACAAGATGTGGTCTATATGTACAACAGAATATCGTTTGGCTTTGAAGAGGAAGGAAACCCTGACACGTGCTACAACATGGATGAACCTCGATGTTATGCTAAGTGAAATAAGACAGTCACAAAAAGATACATACAGTGTGATTCCTGTTGTGAGGTTCCGCGAGTCATCAAATTCATAGGGGCAGAAAGTAGAATGCTCGTTGCCAGAGCTAGGGGCTGGGGCAACGAAGCGATAGTGTCTAAAGACTGCAGATTTCATTTGGGGAGGATGAAAAGGTCCCCGAGATGGACAGTGGTGATGGTTGCATCACAGTGTGAATGTACTTGGTACCATGTAGGGTACACTTCAAAAACAGTTAAAATGGTTAATTTTACATTACTTATATTTTCCCACAATAAAAAAGTAAAAACACTGTCATGAGAGAAATAGATATTACAAAGAGACTTTCTTATTTGATGAGTTTGAGAATGTCTCTCCTAAAACTTTTTTAAAAAATACTCATTGTCTGTAGGTTTTTAATAGTAGAGATGGTTTTCTATGAACTGCCTATGTAATCTTTACCCCAATGTCCTAAAAAAGGAAGTTTCTTCTATTTGCCATTATACATATAATTAGTCTCTGAAGCAATAGAGTAACATTCCTAAGACCTCTCGAATGTTCCTTTGTGGGTTCACTCCCTTCCTAGGAACTCTGCAGAGGAAGGCTCCAACCTTTCTGGCCTGGCGCCCCCGCCCACTGGGCCTGCAAATCTAAAGTTGGGGATTTCTTTCCTCTCCAGATGCTGGGGACTCGGAGTGACCGAATCGGCCCTGCCCAGGGTGAACGATGGGTTATCACGATGTGGGTATTTGAAATACGGCCTTGTGTGGAAGGCACTTTCTGGACAGTTCTCTGATGAAGACCATCCCTGAGCTGGAACACTTGATCACTGCCAACAGTTGTTCATCTCTTTAGAGATGATTTATGTTTTGCATTGCTGATAGTTAATGGTTAGTCATTGACCATTTCTTAGTGTTCCTTACTATCTTCAAGTCCTTTGATTAGCTTATCTGATCCTGGTAAGTTAAGGAGGTGAGCTGTAACGTACTGTTTTTACCATTTTCAGGGGTGAGGGAAATAAGACCAGAGCGGTAAAGAAATTTGCCTAAGGCCCTGGGTCTCAGATTTGAGCAGGGTTCAGAATCACCTGGAGGGCTTGTTAAAACTCAGTTTGCCAGACTGCACTCCAGACCTCCTGATTCGATAGCTCTGTGGTGGGGCCCGAGAACAGGCATTTCTCACAAGCTCCCAGGCGATGATGGTGCTTAGGCTGCTGGTCCCTCGGAGAAGCACTGGCTTAAGGCCACAGAGTTGTTAAGTGGCAGAACCAAGCCCAGTGTTCCTTCCACCCCATGTCCTATCTGCTAATTGATGAAAGTGTGTGCAGAAGGGGCGGTGCCAATTCAAAAACTGAGTCCACAAACCTTTTCTCAAAACTACATCATCATTTTGTAATTGGGCAACAAGTAGCCCCTTGAAGGCAGGAACCACACTGTTCTCCCCTGTTGCTCACAGCTTCCAGCACAGGAAGCCACAAGTGGCTGTTCGTTCATCATAAATGTATAATTTCCCAAGATAAATAATTCATCCAGTCCATCTATTGATTGCTACGGTGGACTGTTGGTCCCAGGGAAAATTGGTAAGCGAAGTGTTCTTTCTCCACACCCTCACCTGCTTGGATATTCTTCATGCTCATGTAGCTCAGCGTGGCCTTGATGAATTGAAGGCCTCCCTCTCTCCTGCCTGCAACCCAGAAGGCTCCTTTCCTGGAAACAAAGTCTATATAGCAAAACGCCGTAAGACCCATAAATCTCTGTCTAATGAATTGGGCCCGAAGCCTGAGTTAAATATGAAGCTGAACAGTGTCTGCAGCTGTTAGCAATGCCAACAACAATATGGAGGCTGCGCACTGTCACCAGGGTGTCTGGGGTTGCTGAGGGCGGCTCGGCCCTGAACCACCACATCTGTACCACGTTAACGTCAGCCAGATGACTTCGTCAGGATGGACAGTGTCCTGCAAGGGCTCTCTCTCTCTCTCTCTCTCTCTCTCCCATGTGCATGCGTGCATGCTCTCACACACACATTTATTAAATCTTCTTCATGCATACCCTCAATGTGACACAAATCATTTTGACATTTGTTGTTCTAATTGCCTAAAAGAGTATTAATTTTGTGGTAAACACAAAATAATTAAATGCTCAATGTGTGTGTGTGTGTGTTGGAGGTGAGGAAGCGATCCACAGAGGCCCAGGAATTGGCTAGGAGGAGAGTCTGCTGTGTTTGGTCTGCATTCTGGGCCCACTGTAGCTGGCCTGGCCGACTCTGTGAGTCCACACTGCCCAGGCACACAGGCTGCTGAGGCAACGTATCTAGATTGATGGCCTGCCATTTTAATTATTTATGTGTTTTTACTTTCTTAGGCCCTGCCAATAACAATTGGAACTCTCTGGCTTATGTTCTGGCAAATGTCAAAAAAAAAAAAGGAAAAAAAAAAACCCACACAGCGGAAACTCCATTTCTGAAGCATCTGAAGAGGGAAGAGAAAAAAAGGAGTTTCTGAATATGTGCTTAACAGTTGGAGTTTTCTGTAATAGTTATGCTTGAGAGAGAAGAAAAAAGTGTGTCTATACCCTGGGACTGTGTACTGTGTGCCCAAGAACATGGCAAGAGAACTTGAACTTGTGGGTATGAGTTTGTGCAGATCCATGCCAAGTCATCTTGGACCCTGGAGCAAGAAGAAAATTCAATGGTGGGTCTGTCTTTATTTACAGTTTTGTTGTTTTGTTCACCATGGACCCTTTTGAACTAATTTTCATTTTTGGATGTTTGTGTATTTTTTCTTGTTCAAGCCTTGTGGGGCATGAGCATTTTTAAATTCCTTGTAGCTGTCGATCCCACCTTTTTCTTCATGAGAAATGATTTCCAGCCTGTGCTATTCAGCTTGCTTCTTATTAGAAGCAAAGATGTTAAGACACCTCAACAGACAGGTGCACTTCTGTTCCCACCTGTTGGGCAGCCAGGAACTTCCGGGAGCAGCCATGGGCAGCAGCCTCTGCATGTGTGTCAGTGACTCAGACTTTTGTGGGGTCTGGTCAGAGTATCCGAAGTTTATTTATCCAGAATGTCAATTAAAACAAAACACCAGGGCCTTCCTGCTGTATTTTATTTATTCCGTAAAGTGAGAATACTAGAACTCTAACTAGTTCTATGCATTTATCTACAGCATTGATTTTACCTAAGAAGACTGGCAATGGCTTTCACCTGGGGGGCAGAAGCGTGTGAGAAGCCTCAAGGTCTCAGAACTGCTAAGCCAGAGAGAAAGAGGCAAGAAATCCAGCTTCATCCACAGGAAGCCTAATGATCTAGATCAGGAATCAGCAAAGTTTTCTGGGAATGCAGGAGTAAGTATTTTGAGCTTGTATGCTTTATGGTGTCTGTTACAATGATTCAACTTGAAGGGGGAAAGCAGCCCAAAACATTATGGAAATAAGTGAATGTGGCTGTGTTCCAATAAAGCTTTCTTTACACAAGCAGGCAACAGGTCATCTTTGACCCAGAAGATGAGCGTGGTTTGCTAACTCTGAGTCTAGAATGCTGTTTCCCTTTACTTAATGATGCTATGTTAATTTATCTATCTATTTTCAATGAGTAACAACGATGATGGTTGACAGTTTTAGAACCCCTATTATTTACTGAGCATATATGCCACGATTCGCCCTTGAGCCTGCGGAAGCTAGCCATCCAGTCCCTTCCCTCTCACCTGACACTCCTAATCCAAGTCCATCCTCTCTCACCCGGACTCTTACAACGGAATCCTAATGGACATACCTTCCTCCATGCCTGCCCTGTGTGATTTATTTCTATACAGAAGCCAGAGTGATCTTCTAAAAATGCAAATGAGATCATATCCCCCTATTTCAAACCTTGCGATGACTTGTTACAGTACTTGGTGTTACAACCCATGTCAGCACTATGAGCTACAGGGGCCTGGCCCAGCCTGCCTTCCCTCTCTGCTACTGCCGCCTCGCTCTCTGGGTTCTGGCCACGTTCACCTTTTTAAAGTCCCCCAACTCACTGGCTCTGTGTCACCTCAGGCCTTCCCCTAGCTGTTCCCTCTTCCTGGAATGTCCCCTATCCCAACTCCCTGCTCTTGGTTAATACCTCAGAATCCATCTCAAACATTACTTTCTTGAGAGTGTTTCCCATTTCCCTGGTGAGGTCAGGGGCCCTGTTGTTTATTTACTTGGCTCCCGAGTATTTTTATTCCTCGTGCTCATTTCCATTGATAAATTATTGCTCATTTATTTTTTAAGTGCCTGGTTTCTGTTACATCGTGAGCTCCATGCGGGAGTGACGATGACTGTCTTCTTCAAGCTATGTCCCCAGCACCTCGCAGAGAACCTAGCACAAGGTGAGTACTACAGAAACTTGTCGTTAAGACATGTGGAGATCAATCAAGGCGCAATGTATCCAGTGGAACCATAACCCTTGTCCAAGGAACTACCATTAGATTAGGTCAATAGAAAAGGGGGAGTCATAAGGAGGAGGGAGTGACCAAGAGCCTGAGCACGTCACTCAGCCCAGAGAGAGCTGTGGAAAGGGCACCAGCTGCCTGGAGAGAAGGAGAGGCAGCTATAAAGCCCAGGCCGAGGCACAAGCTGGGGTCTGCTCAGGATTGGGAAGCAGAGGTCTGGGTGGGACAGACGGAACCTGAAATGACACGTTTAGCAGAGGCTGGTTAAAAGCTTTCTGCCTTTCATTTCCTGACCTGTTAACACCAACAGTCTGCTGCTCAGCTCCCTGTGATCCCGGATACATAAAGTATCCAAAAGCCACGTCAACTTTTTCTTTTATTCTCTTGGTATTTTGAAATACCTTTGGATGGCATAGCAATCGATTACAGCCTATGGTTGAGGTTCTCACAGAAGCTTATAGTAGACAGAATAATGAAGTTTAAAAACTTGAATTTCAGCCCTGGCTGGTGTAGCTCAGTGGATTGAGCGCGGGCCTGCAAACCAAAGGATTGAGGTTCGATTCCCAGTCAGGGCACATGCCTGGGTTGCAGGCTAGTTCCCAGCTGGGGACACATGAGAGGCAACCATACATTGATATTTCTCTCCCTCTCTCTTTCCCTTCCCCCTAAAGATAAATAAATTTTAAAAATATCTTTTAAAAAACCCTTGAATTTCCATTCCCTGCCATAAGGAGGCAGCATGGTGTAGAGTTAATGAGGTGAGATCTGGAGGCTGATAGCCTGAAAATGAATCACACCTCTGCTGGTGATGGCTGTTGATCTGTCAAAGTGTCTTCACCACACTAGATCCCACTGTCTCCATCTATAATGTGGGGAAAATCAGAGTGCCTGCCTCAAAGAGTATGAGTTCTGTCTAGAAAAAGACCAGCCATTGTTATTATAATGAGAATGGTTTGTGCAACATCAGTGTAACCTGGCAGCCAAGCAGAGTGGACTGGAATGCGCATGTGTGAACAATGACGACTTCACTGTACTAGTCAGTGGGGGAGGTAGATGCTGCTGAGTGAGCATGTGTACTGTGGCCATCTCATTCAAAATAACTGAGCAAGTAGAGAAACGAATCTGCATCAAATTTTGCGTTAAGTTTGAACACTCCTCTGTGGAAACTATTCAGATGATTCAGAAAGCTTTTAGGATAATGCAATGAGTGCAGCATAAATAAAAGTGTGGCACAAATGCTTCAAAGGTGGTTGAGAATCTGTTGAAAATGATCCACATTCTGGAAAGCCTTCAACAGCAGAACACCTAAACATGTTGAATGTGTAGGGGCTGCAATCAACAAAGATCAGGGGGACCGACAGTGAAAGAACTGCAAGCTGATCTGTGGATTCCAAAAACCACTGTGTCCAAGATTTGACTCAGGATCTTCGCATGAAACAGGTCATGGCAAAATTTGCTCTGTGGGTTCTGCTAGCAGAGCAGAAGGAACATCGTGCTGCAGTTGCTAATGGCGCTGGGAGAACTGTGTGAGGTTCCAAGGTGCCTACTTTGAAGGGAACTGAAGTATCATTGTCCTGTGTACAATGTTTCTTGTATCTTTTATCTTCTTCAATAAATGCCTCTATTTTTCATATCACATGCCTGGATACTCTCTGGACAGACCTCCTATTTGTATGGTGACATGGTGCAGCCCATACACAGGCTGAGAACATCAGAAGCACGTAGTAAGTAGTATGGTTACTCTGACATGAGGTCCAGCCTACGGGGATACTCCTGGCCCCATGGGACTGGGATGATAAAGAGGCCATGCTGGGATCCAAAATTTATGCTCTCAGTTTGAGTGTGAGGGGGTTCTTGGGCTCCTTGTGTGGAATATATCTCTCAGTCTGCCCTGGTTCTAGGCCCCTAACCAGACAGGGTGAGGGGAGTGGGATTTGGTGGGAACAGGACAGCTTTCCTCCCTGACACTGAACTGTCAGCTCTCACTGTCAGGAAGAAAGTGCCCCAGGGAAGGATCACAGGCTTCCTTTTAGACCGACACTTTAACAAAGCATGGAGAGCCCAGGGACGCATCTTTGATCTCTGTCCCATCCATTCTTCTCAAAATCACAGACCCAGGACCTCCCACCAATTTCTGATCTTTTGTTCCAAGTCAATTCACGAACACTCATAAACTGCTTTGAAGATAAAAGCACCGCATCAGTGCACGAGATGCCACTATTATTTTAATAAGTGGAGCCTGCACATGTCTCCTTGACATACGAGCTGTTCAAAATATTTGTCCTGTTTTTTACTTCAGCTGCATGGGAAAAGAATTCGCATCGTCTCGTGTGTATGTGCTTAACATCTACCACTATGTGGAATGAACCCTGCTTCCATAAAAATGCTTGCCTTTTCTCCAACAAAAAAATTGATGTTTCACTTGGGGATACCTCTCTGTTAGCCAAAACTCAAGTAATTATTTTTAGAGATAGGTATTTTTTAATGTTTAATTTATTGTAATGCTCACAAATGCCAATGAAATATACTATAATGTTCATAAGGCCAACAAAGTTTAATGCACTTTGAGAAGAAATATGTATGTGAACACAATAATGGGTTCATAAATGAACACAAGAATAAATTCTACTTAAAGAGGAGAAAGAGGGTCAAGGGTTTTATTCTCTACTTTACCACCAATGGATATTCTACCCCTAGGCTCAGAAGGGCTGTTTCAAGGAATTTGTCTAGGAAGTCCATTCTACCATGTCATGACACATGGCTTTGGCCACCTTCGCTACCCCCTCTGCAAGTCTTCCCACCATAAAATGTGTTTTCATCTGCAAAGCTTCATTGGCAGCTCCCAGGGTGGCACTAGAGCTGGCCTGTGTGTGCTGATGGCGGGGATGTGGCAGAAAATGAGGAAGGCTGGGAGAGGGGGTCGATGAGCGGCCGCCAGCTGGTGCATGGGGACCCAGAGTGGGTTCGTATGCCCTAGACCTAGCTATGACTGGCACCTGGGAGCACCCCTCACAGCTCCCATGGGCTGCAGGCTTTGTCTTTTTGTTTCCACTTCAAGTGTGAGCACGACATTCAGTTTAGCCTGGTTTTACCCCTCAGCTCTGAGGAAGGCAGTGGGATGGTGACCATGCCTCGGGGAAGACACTAATCCATAGATGGGAACCCGCTGTTCCACGGGAGGACGGCAGGGCCTCCCGGCAGCCAGGACTCCTCCTCTCACTGAGGCTGAAAGTCTTGGAGCCCTGGCTAGAACTGTTTTCCCCAATTTCTGCTTCTTTCAAATGTTTCTTTAAAAGTCAGTTCGACTTTTCACAGGCCTGGCTCTTCGGGATTAACCAGGGGCCCTGACCAGACGTTATCAACTGCCCTTGAACTCCAGCAACCCCAATGAGCACTAACCCCACTGCAGACCTCCTCCCCCTTCAAGTCCCAAGCAGCCACTGCCTGTCCCCTATCTAGGATCTGCCACCCACTGGGCTGTGGCTTCTCTGCCATTATTTTGTCTGTACTGTAATTAAACTTTTCATGTAGGCCTTGTTTTCTGGGCTACTTAGTACAGAGAAGGGAAGGAAGGAGCAATCTGGTTAGATCCAGCCCGAGGAATGCCAACCCCAGGACGCCTGCCCAGAACTGGCATCCACTCCACGTCAGCCAGCACCCTGCTCGGCTTGGTTTCTCTGACATGTGGTACACTGGGCACATCCCGGACTAGTTTAACGCCCCTAAAGCAAGAGTATATTCCAGGACACTCATGCAAATACCTGCTCAGGGAGATCATCTCTTCTTGTGGAAAAATAAATGAATGCATTCAAAGGTCTTTGATCTCTTACAAGAACAAATAGTCTCTGGCTGTCACCTGGGTGTCCCCCTCCTACCATCAGTGTAGACCAATGTAGAGGACTGAGGCCCTGAATCCAGGTTGTGGACATCTGTGACTCCGTTTGAACCAAGGCATTTCTCTGAGCAGCTTCCGGGACTGGCGGAAACAGACTTCCCCAGAACTGAAGAGTGCTTTGGTTTACTGATGATTTCCAGAAAGTGCCAGCCTCACTCTGGGCATGGCCTACCCTTCAGCATACTCAGCATTGAGTCTGCCCTGCAGGCCTGGCTGTCCGGGCTGTTTGCTGCTGACCTTGCCTCTTGTATGGATCTTCAAAGGATCACTCTGCTTCCCCATCGTTGAATGTACAGAAGCTGGGTGCCTCTTTCTCAAGGCGTGTTGAGCTTCCTGCAGCTGGCTTTGCTGGCAGTTTTGAACACGGGACAGGAAATCCATACCATTCCCTGGTCCGGCCGATCGATAGGCCTGTCTCCTGGTCCCCAGAGGCCTCAGCCTGAGAATGCTGTCTCATCCTCCAGGTAGCAGGGCTCTTGGCTGGAGGAGTCCAGCAGCACAGAGGCGCATTTATGTATAATTGATGACATAATAAAAGCTGCTCTGGCTGTAGGAGGAAATAGGATAGGCCATAAATCACCCTGCCAGGGTGAGAATGAAACTGAGACCCATATTTTAACAATAAGGACTGCACTCTTGCTCATTAAATCATCATCAGATAAGGGATTCTTCTTATATCACAGAGCCTCTGACTGAGGAGGGAAAAGCACCCCCTTGTGCTCAGGGGATTCAGAAAACAGGGATGATGAATGCAAATGGCTTTTTCGGGGGTACCTCTCTGTGCTGACACCCTGCCGATGAGCCCTCCTTGTTTGATCCTCCCAACAACCTGCCCAGGACGGCTCTTACTAGAGAAATGGGAAAATCGAGACTCAGAGAATTAAGAAATTTGTCTGAGGTTCAACTACAAACAATAATATGCATGGAAATCTAATCTGAATTTTAAATTCCAGGCCCTCTTCCAGTGTCACACAGTAGAAATGATGCAGGAGGACTGGGGACCATGTGCTGAGACCCACAGGAGGGTAGAAGGTTTGGGGAGCCCTTGAAAGCAGACAGGGGCTGCAAGAAGGAAGTGGGACAGTATGGGCAGGACCTGCACAGTCTGCCAGGTAGGTGGGGCTGGGAGAGCAGATCTACAAAGCTTACACTTTCTGAGTAAAACGTGTAATGCAGCCCCAAGTCTGAAAACATTCTGTCTGATAAGGCAACATGCCTGTCACGACGATTCCTGGGGATGGTCCTCTTTATCTCTGAAGAGGCCTCATAGAAGGCTTTGCACATAGTAGGTGCTTAATGTACTTGTGTCTAGGCTAGCCATCACCTTTTCCTTTGGCCTTCATGCCACTTCCCTTCCCTCTTTTCGGTGTGCTCGCTGAGATAAAGCTGTGTGTAAATGTGCAGCTCATTTCACACTGATAACATCTAGGAGGCTCTGTCGTTGGGACGAGTCTCTAAATCCCATCTCTGAGTGTGTTACTTCTGAGAAGCGTCTCTAGGGTGCTTCCAGCGAGGACTTGAACGCCATCCAGACTGTGCGCAGGACAATCAGAGAGCGCTCAATCTTCTACTGACCTCTCCCTCTTTAAATCCCTTCCTTGCTTGGACTGTGTTCACCTCCTGAGACAGAGGAACGCGTTGGGCAAACAAGGCTGGCTGGCTGGCTTGACAACTGTTTTACACAAAGTGACACAACGTGCCCTTTTGCGAGGATGAAGACAAGAGGCCTACCTCTGCACCAGGTTTGGGACCCTGGGGGGCAGCCCCTGGGCCATTTCCTGCTGCTCTGAGCCTGAGCCCTGCCTGGCCCCGCCTGCCTCAAAGGCTCAGCAACCCCAATAAAATCCTGCCTTTCCTGAGAGGGACAGAATCAGGGGGCCAGGCAAAGAAATAATGAGGGAGAAGGGTCCGAGCTCCAGAGAAGCGGACAAAGGGGCCACGCTGTGCGGAGGAAGGAGAGAGAGAAGCTCAGAAGATGTAACTTCAGCAGGGTCATGCCAAAAGTCCCAAGGCATTCAAAGGAAAGTTTCCAATTCGAATCAAATATTTTTTCTCTTACTAATCATGCCCGAGGAGTCATGCCTCATTTCTAGTCTTAGCAGTGGCTGGGGAGGACAGCAGGAGCAAGGCCCGAGGTTACAGCCTCACCTGGCTCTGTGCCTGCAGATTTCTCCAGGAGCCCTTTCCTGGAGGCCCCGAGAAGGTGGAGGCTGACAGGAGGTGGGGACGGAGCCTCGGGGAAAGGGGACTGGGGAAAAGAGCGGCGGCGGAGGCAGCTGCTGCTGTTGTACACTGTGCTTCCCACGTGTCGGGAGGAGAAAGGGGCCCCTGTAGGCAGACGGGCAGTGGAGCCTGAATTGAAGGATCTCGGTGACCAAGCACCTCCTCTGTGCCAGACCTGTGTGACACGCTGCGAGGGAGGCCAAATGTGCAAAATGGGACAGTGTAAGCCCCTTAAAAGGACGTCAATTCTCCAGCAATAGTTATTTCTGGATAGAAGGATTCCCGATGATCTTTTCTTCCTTCTTTTTCTCCTCTTTTTGACATATCCTCACTTTCTAAGTTTTCTACAGTGAGCGCAAATTACTTATATTATAAAAATTATTTAAACTACTATTTTTAAACTATTTGAATTCAATTTTTGTTTCTTAGCTTAAGACATGAGCCTTGCTCCAAAGGAGCTTCGTTGAAATCTGCTGAGGACGACAGCATTGGCACTTAGGGAACTGGAGAAAACCGTGGAAGCCAGGGCCAGGGCGTTCTGAGGGCGCACTCGCAGCCTGGGCGTGCAGAGGCCGGGAGGCGGGCACAGCGCCCGGTCTGCTCACTGAGGGGCTCCCGGCACGCGGCACCTTCCCCCCTTCCCATTGCCCACCGCACTCTTTTCCTAAACATCTCATGGGAAATGTCTAAAGATGTATTTCTGAGAAGATTTTAACTCTTTCTATTTAATAATTATTTTAATCACAATTTATTATAATGAATTTGTTTTGATCAAGTGTAGACTCATTAAAATAAATCCAGAAATAATTTTTAAATTTCCATATTTGTATGTATTTCTGTGGCAAAGAAGGATAATGGAGAGTCATTGAAAGATTTTCAACCATCAAAATACATATTTTTGGAACAAAATATTTTGTGGAAGAAGAGTGGAAATACAAGTCAAAGATATTAAATTTCAAACAGTTAAAGAAGAGAACATTGAACATTTTTAAATGAATGACAGTTGACATGAAATCACTTTAACATTTACCTTCCATGAGATACATTTTAAAAACTGATGAAACTATTTTATTTTAAAATAACAAAATTTTAATTATACTAGAAATGATACCTCTTACAGCTATTTAAACTTATGAAGAAAGAAAATTTAGATGTCAGCTTAAAAACGTGCACAGAGGACTAGTTTTTCAAAAGCTTCCAGGGCACGGTCAGCCAGGGCATCGGAAGACGGCGGCTGCTTTGCAGAGTTCAGGTTGCTGGATCTGAGGAACCAAACAACGCAGACTCATCGCTGCCGTGATATCTTATAAAGAAAAACTCCCAGGATTTTATATCAACTTGACATCTAGTTTTGCATAGTCTTCAACTTACACATTGCATGTGTTCTTCCAAGACAAGATAAACCCCTCAGTTCTGCCTTTCCCCCCAAATTGTTAATTTTTTCCTGCTGTTCAGGATTCAGGCAGTCTGGGCTGGACATGGGGACACTAGCTGAGCTCTGCTTAATTGAACCACAGGTGCATATACACAGTTGAAATACACACATGTGCATGTCACTGATAAACATATATAACATATGCCTATTTATGGACAGAGACAAGTGTTTGGCTGTTCCCTTTAAACAGTATTTATTACATAACTAAGTGCAAAGACCATATTTATCAATTCATGTGTACTTAAGCAAAATATAAATAAATTTTTTAAAAATTAAAATGATAATTTTATAATTGCCAAAAAGAGATTTACTATGATCTTGATTTACCTGAAAGGCATCTTGGCAGATTTCCTGCAGTTTAGGACATGGGTGGGCTGGGGTGCTCAGCTGTGTGGAGTGTGATGTCAGCTCAGGGCCCACCGCCCTGCCTGCGTGCTGTTTGTGTTTACGATAAAGTGGACAGTGGTTTGTAAAACAGAAATCTGGAGGCTCTGGTTCCCTCTTGGCCTCATGCCTCATTCCTGGGCTCCTAGCAAAGGGAAAAGGGACAAGGAGGCCCAAGTGACAGGGCACAAGCTTGAGGCCGCCTGCTGGCCCTGTGCAGTGCTAGTGTTTGTTACATGAGAGCTGCAACAGCTGTCCCTGGGACTTGTCCCCACCCACCCGGGGCATGTGACACAGCGGCCGTCTAGACTGTGCTCTGACCTGCCCCTGGGCGCTTCCAAGGCTGGCAAGAGGAGTCACCGCTGGGTGAACGCCCTGTGAGCAGGGCTGTGGGAGGCCATTGCTGTCCTTGCGCTACAGATGCATTGAAACCAGGGATCGGAAAATCCCACGCAGTGCTAACCTTTAACATTTAGGATTCCCATCCTTTTACTCTGCTGACTGGCTGGCAGCCAAGTCCCTTTGTGTTCGTCACCTTTTAGTGTATTTGTGGAATAACAGTCCTCAGCGAGGGACGGCTCTAGGCTCGTATTAAACAGGGGGAAGAAGGAAAACAAGGGAAGTCATACCATGTACCAAGTGGGACATATGCTGATGAAATTTTAGTGCAAAAGCCTCAGAGAATAGAGTTCTGTGCTCCAGAAAACAAGAACAAACAGCAGAACCCACGGAACCCGAGTCTATTATCTCTACCATGGAAATCCCGCCCCTAAAGGATGAAGTCTGTAACAGTGTCATACCTTGGAGATGAATTGGGAAGAACTTTGGAGGATGCCAAGATTGTAGATGTAGCAACGTATTACTGTTAAAATCAACCTTGCTCAAAACTTTCAAATTCCCTGGACTATTGTGACTATTAACCTTAAAAGTGGGCAACAGCTCCTCCCTAGTTAAATTATTCCCTTGCTCCCAACTCTTCGCCCTACCCCTTCACTCAGCATCCCAAAAGAGACACAGTGTGTGTGCGTGTGTGCGTGCGCGGGTGTGGACACCATTACCTACTCCAATAGACACACTTTTAGATTCTTCCTAGAAGGGTCCTGATCTCCATGAAGCCTTGGGCTGGGGGAGAACATTCTGGGCCACCACCATGTGCCAGGATTTTTGCTTATTATATGTAGTCTGTCTTCTCTGTCCCTCTCTTCATGGGGTTAAGATGACTTCCCAGGCACTGTGTTGCTTCCTTGAAGTGTCACAAAGCCCCATGGGTCACTGCTGGGAGAGAAGGTAGCCTGTAGGTTGGATTGAATAGTTTTACCCAGTGGGGAGTTGGCCTGTATTATAGGAGTCTGCACCTCTTGTATTATGGACAGGCCCCAAACCGCCAGGAGAGAGAGCATCAAGTCTGAAGAGGAATTTTGGTTTGGCTCCGTTGCCCTGCATAACAGCTTGATGAGTTTCAAAGTGCTGTCACTGAAATTTCTCAAGAAACAGAAACCACAAAGCACGTTGAATTAGTGTATCTGGGACACTTACTCTAAGCTGGACATAAACCTGATAGCTTGGCCCAGCTTTTCAGTAAAACCACAATGTTTCATGGGGTGGGGGGAAACTGTTCCTTTTGTGACTGGGGCAAAGGCTGGATAGTATGATTTGTAATTAAGGTCAAAGGTCTGGGACCAGTTTTGCTGAAATCCACTTGAACCTGGAGCTAGCTGAGGTTTCGGATCTCCAAAGGAGCTTCTGCCCAGCTGAAGTGGCCCTGGACCTGGTCTTCGTGCTCACAGGCCCGCTCTGCATGACGGTGCCTTGAAATGCTCAAAAAACCACAGGGAACATTTTCCCAATGAATCATAATCCGTCTGGGAAGTGAGAGAAATCAGTCAAATAAGCCTCGGCTATTTTCCTTGGACCATTTGGACAATTGAGATAACAACGCACAGTGGCGGCAGTCCACGTTTGCTCAGACCTGAAGAGGAATTTGTCATTTGAATGTGTGGTTGAGGCAGGAAGCGAATGTCTGTGAAGGTAAATTAAATGCAAGGGGGAATGATTTTAACAAACAGACCCGGCCTACACTTTCTAAGTGATTTTTCCAAGACTCCCCGATCCCATGTCCAAACCCTAGTGCAGGAGAAATGTCCAAGTTCCTTTGCCAAAGAGTGACTGGATTGTCCTACCAGGGCCAAAGGCAGAAGTTACTTAGCCCGGAGTACCTTCCAGGCTGAAAATCAAAACAGCCGAGGGCACAGAATTGTAAATAAACGCTGGGAATCACAGGCAGGCTCCCGCCTCAAGCCGTTGTGGACTCTGAATTCACGATCCTCGCACCTTCTCAAAGCCAGACCAACGGTATCTGCCACGCAGGCCCCGTCTTGTTTTCACAGAACCCGCCTCTGGCTGGCTTTATTTGGCCCAACTCAAAAAACCCAAGCAACTGTTTCTGCACTTAGACTTTCCTGTGTGTGGAAAGCTATTGTCTTCCAGCTGGAGGAAAAGCAGAGCACAGCAGCCCCAGGAGTGGCGGCTGGGGGCAGCCATTGCACTGACACTTTGGGCGATGCGATGCAATGGCCGCAGGAATTGTCAAGCACGTTCGGAAGGGGCGAGGCAGTTTCAGGGTTAGGTGTCCCTTCTTAAGCTCGGGCACATGCACTTTCCTGGGGCTTTTGAAAATACCTCTGTGATAGCAACAAACACAAAAGACCAGTGATTTTTCTCCGCGTGACCAATCAGGTCTATTTTATCATAACTGAGTATCCTGGCCTGGGTATGCATTCAAAGGTGGATCTGGAGTAGCTAGGACCGATTTCTTCCAAGAGGTTTGAGAGTAGCCTAACAATCTGAAGGTCTTTTGAAAAGGATTTAAAATAGTTACAAGCTACATACTATAAAGAGAGAGAGGGTATATTTTACGGTAAGTACTAAAATAAGGCAAATATAAACTAAAGAGAGGAGAAACATGAACACATTCAGTGCACCTAGTGACTGCCCCCATGTCCTTTAGTGCCAGGTCACCACCAGCTGGGCTCTGAAATTTCTAGAAAAATACAATCAGTGCTATTAAGCCACAGCATCTACAAGGTCGAGGTTGACTCAACACTTCAGGACAAGCACAGCCATTTGGGCAGGTGGACAGGGAGAATGGAGCAGCATATGGCCCCAGGAAGGTTGCAAGGAGGACCACCAACATCCCCATTTGTCTAGGACAAAGGGGCCTCCAAGAATATTGTCTCTCAGTGCTGAAGCCACGAAAGCCCCTGGGCAAACCAGGATGGTCTTGTCACCCCATCATGGCATGAAGCAATTTGCCTGCACCTGGCAGGTGATGGCCTCGGGGCTCATGTTTGCTGCAAAACCTATACCAGCAGGTGGTGATAGATTCTTCAGGCTCTGACATTGGGGTTCTGCAAACTGTGGGCTTGGTGTTTGCAAAACACAGTCAAAGCCACAGGGTGTAGGAAATGGAAAGGACAGCGGAGGGAAGGGGGATAGTTTCTCTTGGAAATCCCAGCAGAAGCTGAGGCTTTGACCTTGCTCCGGCTGCAGCTGCAGGGAGAGGGATCCGTGAGGGAAACTGTCTTAGAGCCTTGTGAAACACGGGCTCAGGTTGCCGACTTCAAATAGGCGAGGTGAATCATGCTGGATGCCTCCTGGGCAAGGACAAGGTGGCAACAGCTGGTGTCCCCTCAGCAGAGAAGCCTGGGGCACAGGAGTCAGGCTTCTGTCCCTGGCCAGCCTGCCTTAGAACCTTCTTGTTTAGCTCATAAGAAAAATCCTCAGACTGATCATTAGCAAGGAAAGCAAGAGGTGCGGGACCTCAGATCCAAGCTGGTGGCTTTCACGGTGGCTTTGCACCTACTGTGGATGAGAGCCGAGCTATGTCCAACAGAAGACACCCCCCCTCCATAACAAGTGCTCTAACCTAGACAGCCCTGTGTTGGAACATTCTGTCCTGTGTCAACAGCGGCCTTCACCTCAGCACAGTGACTTTCGCTCAGCAGAGGGACTCTGGCTACCCTATTCTAGGAATACAACATGATTCTGCCCGTCCCACACAGTCATCCTCCCTGGAAGGCTGACAGTCGCTAAGGCTTCCCGGGCCAAAGAGCGCTGCCTCCATCCTCGCAGACGCCTCTTTCTCGGTTTGCTCTGGGGGTCGCGACCCTTCCTCCGGGTACATTGAGAAGGAGCTGAAGGAGCTCACTCCACCTTTACTTATAAGCTCGTTCTTCTAACTTTCCCACTAAGACATTTCTGGACATCTTTAGAGAAGGGGAAACACTTCAGAACACTTGGTGGCTCGCACTAGCATGCACTTGCAGCTGTGAAATGGATTGAGGTAAATCTGTTTTAAAGACTGTCTTTGGGGATTTTTTATATGTATAAGTTTTTAAAAACAAAAATTGAACCTTTTTTTAAAATGAACCACTTGCCAAATTTAACATAAGTTTTTTTGGGGAAGTCTTCAATGGTTCACTGTGTCCCAACCAACATCCCCCTGGCTATTTCTAGGTGCCCTAATCTGACCAATTCCACATGTGCCATGGATACCGCAGGTAAAAGACACGGTTTCTGTCCTCCAGGGGTTCACAGTTATTAGAAGAGGAAGGTGAACAGTCATATCATTGGGATCTGTGCTATGACAGACGCCTTCACTGGCCCTGGGGATAGCACACTCCCAGCCTGAGGGCACAGAGAGGTTAGGCCTGTTAGAAAATAAAGCCTGGCCACAGTCTCAAAGGACAAGGCAAAAGTAGGCAACCTTCCCTATAGTTTAGGGAAGGTTAAGGTTCATGGAGGAGAGCACAGGAAGTGGAAGTGTGGTGCGAAACAGGACAAAAGGAGAGTGGAGTGCCGACTGGGGTCGGAGCGTGGGGTCTCTGGAATACTCTATAAAGAAGTTTGGCTTTGCAAGGCTAACAGGAAACCCCCCGTTCACTGCAGTGAAGCAACAGAATCAGATCCTCTAGTCAGCTGTTCTCAGAGTTTAGCTTGCACCAGCATTACCCAGAGGGCTCCTCACTCCACAAGGCTGCGGTGGGACTTGAGGATTGGTATTTCGAACATGCTCCCAGGTGAGGGTGATACAAACGGTCTCAGGGACACCCTTTGAGAACCACTGATCGAGTCCATGGAGTTTTGGAGATCTCAGAGAGGGAGACCAATGAGAAGCTTGTCTTTTAATAGGGAGTTCCCTAAAATTGGAAGTCTAGAAAAGGGGGGGAGATTTATTAGACATTCCTAAGTAGAATGAGCATTTCTTGATGACCATTTGAATTTGGGGAATAAGCAAGACAGGCCAGTTTGAAAACGACTCTGAAATTTGTACCTAATTGATGAGTTGGATGGTGAAGCTGCGACTTGAGATATGGCACACTAGAAAATCTGTCTTTTTAAGCAGGGATTAAAGGCAGTGTTAAGGTGGGAGAGCTGAGGGGTAAGGTGGGGCACCAGCCAAGTTCATTCTGAGCAGGTCGCGTGTAAAGTAGGAGTTTCCAGAGAAATATTCAACAGGGCATCAGAGAAACATGTGGGACACTGGGCTGGTGCTGCAGGGCAGGGGGTCAGCTCTATGGAGAGGGCAGCTAAAGTCACGGCAATGGTTGGGATTCTGAAGGATGACATTTACTGTGAGAAAAGGACCAAGAATAGATCCATAGGGAATGTTGTGGGACTTAAAAGACACTTTAAGTCCTAACCCTCAGTGCCTGTGGATGTGACTTTATTTGGGAATAGGATCTTTGCAGATGTAATCAAGTTCAGATGAGCTCATCCTGGACCCCGTGACTGATGACTTTGTAGGATAAAGGAGGGAGGCTTGGACACAGACGCCAAGAAGAAGGCCATGCACTGACGGAGGCAGAAATGGACATGATGCAGCTACAGACGGCCAGGAATGCCACGGACGGCCAAGAGAAGCTGGGAAAGAGGCCTGCTGACATGTTGACTTAGGACTTTTAGCCTCCAGAGCTGTGAGAGAATAAATTCCTATCGTATGAAGCCTCCCAGGTGTGGTCCTTTGTTATGGCAGCCACAGGAAACTGTACAGGGAGCGGGGATGCGTCGGGGGTGGAGAGAGGAGCTGCGGACGGGGCACGCAGAGGGAGGGCAGCTGACTCAGGGAGCAAGCGTCTGCTACCTGTGGCAAGCAGGAAATTTTCACGGTGGAGACATGGGAGAGCAGGCAGGCTCC
>PVKM010013958.1:0-29620 GCA_004027735.1 Carollia perspicillata | reverse complement strand
CTTTTGAGAAATCAGCTGACAGTCTGATGGGAACTCCTTTGTAGGTGACTGTCCCCTTATCTCTTGCTGCTTCTAGAATTCTCTCCTTCATTTTAATCTTGGCTAATGTCATTATGATGTGCCTTGGTGTGTGCCTCCTTGGGTCCACCTTCTTTGGGACTCTCTGAGCTTCCTGGACTTCCTGGAAGTCTATTTCCTTTGCCAGACTGGGGAAGTTATCCTTTATTATTTGTTCAACAAGTTTTCCACTTGTTGCTCTTCCTCTTCCCCTTGTGGTACCCCTATAATTCAGATGTTGGAATGTTTAAAGGTGTCCTTGAGGTTCCTAAGCCTCTCCTCATTTTTTTGAATTCTTGTTTCTTCATTCTTTTCTGTTTGGTTGTTTCTTTCTTCTTTCTGGTCCCCTCCATTGATCTGAGTCCCAGTTTCCTTTCCGTCACTATTGGTTTCCTATGCATTTTCCTTTATTTCATTTAGTGTAGCCTTCATTTTTTCATCTAATTTGCAACCAAAATCAACCAGTTCTGTGAGCATCCTGATCACCAGTGTTTTGAACTGTGTGTCTGATAGGTTGGCTATCTCTTGGTCGCTTAAAAGTATTGGTTCTGGGGCTTTGATTTATTCTTCTGTTTGAGCCATATTTTTTTGGTCTGGTCCCTCCTGTTACATAGCGAGGGGAGGAGCCTTAGGTGTTTACCAGGGCGGGGCAACCCAGTTGCTGGGTTATGACGCTGTATGTGGGGGTGGGCTCAGAGAGGGAATAATGGCACTTGCTCTGCTATCTCTCAGATTTCAGTCCCCTCTACCACTTCCCACAAGCAAATTGGGCCCTTCTGGTGCTGATTCCCAGGTGGGTGGGCTTGTGTACATTCTAGGACCTTGTGGGTCTCTCCAACAAACTCTTCTGTGAGGCTGGGAATCTCTCCTGGTACCTGAACCCCCACAAGTTTTTTCAATCAGTTTTTTTAGGCTTTATTTCCCATTGCTGGGGCCCTGGATTGTGCGGTCTGTCTCACTGCCCATTTTTTTGCCTGGTTTATCTGCACATGAATGTGTGTCTACAGTCAGCCAACCCCTTTGTATGCCCCACTGGGTCTGTTCGTTTCCTCCCCATGCCTGGGTCTGCCAAGCACAGCTTTTTCCTCCCATGACCAGCTCTGCCGGCCGCCCACTCCACTCTTCTTACCGGTCTGGATGAATGGTTTGTTGTTGTCGGACTTTGGTACAGTTCAATTTTGTCTCTTTTGGTTGTGTTTTTGTTTCTAAATCTTTGCTGACCTTAAATTTGGCTGTGCAAGGTGGGCACAGTATCTCCACCTAGGCCTCCATCTTGGCCAGAAGTCAGGTATTAAATGTTTTTATATGGCTTTTCTACAGCCTTTGAACTATCACCTGGGTTTTTAAAATTCTGTTAATATTATGAACTGACATAATTTTTTAAATGTGATAAATAACCATTTAAATCAGTGATTAACATAAACCATAAAAGTATTCCTATTAAAAATTGTCGCAAGTTAAGGAGATCTATTTCTACCTTTATTTAATATTGTTCTTAAGTTTCTAGCCAATCCAGTAAAATGTAAAACAAAAGTAAGAGCCCAGCACAATCAGATGTGTCATTACTTCACTTACTTCTGTGTCCTGTGCTCACTCCCGTCTATCTGGTCACTGCCCAGAAGCACTCCCTCCCCAGCGTTTCTCACTACTTGTTCTGTCTGCCTTGACCACTTCTCTCTCAGATGTAGGTATGGCACACTCCCTCTCTTCATCAAGCTACTCAGAGAGGTCTGCTCAGACCACCTTATTTAAAATTGCAAAACCTTCTCCCTTCTATATGCCTTGTCTCCCTTACCCTGCCCTATTTTTCCAGAAAAAAATATCATCTTCTCACATACTATATTCATTCATTGTTTTATTTATTGTTTTTATTCCCCCACCAGAATGTAAACCCCACTGGGGCAGGACTTTTGTATGCACTACTCACACAGGTATCCTATTGTCTAGTATCATGCCTAGTACAGTAGATGCTCAACAAATATGCACTGAGTGGGTAGATAATTGTTGGAAAGGAATAGACCAAAATCATGATTATTCACCTTGCTAAATTGTCTAATTAAAAATCCCAAGGCAATCAGGTAGAGAACTATTAACATGCATGGGCAAATCACATGGAAAGATCATTTGTTATTCTCTCACATCATATCGATAATCTATTAGGAAACATTTTTAAATCTTCTGCAAATATCAAATGCCTGGGAAAAACTTATTTAAAAAATCATAGATGCACATAAGGAAAATTTTAAAACTTTACTTAAATACATAAAATAAGAATAAGATAAAAGGGTATGTTTCTGGATGTTACTAAATATCACTATGGTGAGAATTTCTATTTTTCTAAATTAATTTATATAATTAATCTTTAATGTTTATGGCATTTAATAGTATATATCTAATATTATTCCAATCAAATCCCAACAGGATTTTTTTTGCCTTCACAGATGAGTTAAAGTTTAAAAGTCTAAATTTTGGGGCTAAATTCTTGGGTAAAATAGCCAAGAACACTTTTAAAGAAGAGAGGAATCTGTTTGATTAGAGAATTCCCCTTATTGTAAGGTGTTAAAGAATAATGTTATACAGTGATTCTTCAAGTGATACTGCTGCAGGAATAGACATAAAAATTAATGAGACACAACAGATAGTCTAGGACCAGACTCAAGGGTACATAAGAATTTAATAAATGTGATTGATAAGAGGCATCACAAATCAGTGCGCTAGGCAACTGATTAATCACTTTTTAAATTGGAGATCATGTCACACATCAAAATAAATTCTAGATGGCTCAAAATGTTAAATGTCAACCTAAAAAGTAATCCCCAGAGGAAAAGAGAAACAAATCATTTTTCTATGCTGTCCCAATACAGAATGGAGAGAACAGGGTAACGTAAAACAGGGAAAGGTATCACAATGGGGAAAAGCAATTACTTCAGTATACTTTTCACTCTAATAGCATCCTTTAAATTGATTTTTCATTAATAAAAATATGGTATACTCAAATGTTAAATTGTTACATTTTAGCCCTACATTAGCTCTGAATAACTGAAAGTTACCTGAAGTTTATGTGTGTTTCTTTTCAACAAAATCAAATTTCAGAAACATCTAACATTATACATGGATTTTGAATTAAGTAAATCAGGAATAATAAAATATTTTATCCTCAGTTTAAAGTTTCCCTAGTATTTCTCTTCATAGTTAACACAGCTTTGGCTACAAATAATACACCTAGATTGTACTGCATGGTTGTTAGCTTGTTGACATTGCTGTTTTTATGAAAGAACATGGATGGTTTAAATGATATTCTTATTAAAGAATGGTGTTAAATATGGAAGCATGAGATTTTAAAAAAATTGCTGATTGTTTTTCAGTTTAAGAATTCAGTACAAATTTTATGTATCTTACCTTTTTGCCTACTTGTCAAATTACCAATAATATCTGTGAAATTCCTTGTAATTTTGTGTATTTATTAGCCTTCTCCAGAAAATTCCAATGATGTTCTCAGACTGTGTGTTAGGTGTATATTATTGCACTTGTCATTGTTTAAAATTAAGAACAGGAATCTCTACAGATATCAACAAAATACTTGCTGCATTTTCCAGAAATCACTGAGGGAAAGTAGGTTTTGTAAGCAGATGCGAAAAAGAAAACTCCTCTCCTCAACCCCCCAGCCAAACTCAAATCCACACTACTTTCCTGCTACTCCCTTCCTCTGGGTCTGCCAACTTGGGCCCCTTCCCAGGTCCTTGATGTTTTACCTCCTAATTACAACTCTTCTTGGCACCTCAGCCTTTCCCCAAAAAATCACTAGGTGGCACATACAGGGCCTTAAAAAAATGAATACTGTGTGTGTGTACAGTCTTTCCCAAAACCAGTTTTTACATGGATTGGTATCATGCAGTAGAAATATCAGTGTCATAAAGTGGATTCCATGGTTTGGAGTCATCTTCTGTGAGCCAATAAGTGTAAGCCAAAGCCAAATGGAGAATTATAAGGTCTGCAGTATTGTCATGTTTTTTTTGGTTTGGGTTTGTAAGAGTCACCGCATGTTTTGATCAGCTCATGACCCCAGTTGGCTTTCACCACACCATGCCTTCAAGACACTAAAATACTAGATTTAAAAGTGAGAAATTCTGTTGGTTTTGTAGATGCCTTAAATACTAATCATTTGAATTAACTAATAGAAGGTGGAGTAGATAAACCAAATCATCATGTAAACTGAAATTCATTTATACTTGTTTCTGGAGTGTATCATGTGACATTTTCCTGGGAAGAGGTACATTCTTAATTATGTTTGGTTTACAATAATATTAAAACAACCATATTTCCTGAGTACAATTCAATTGTGACATTAAGGGATGTTGTATTCTTTCATCATTCTGGGCAGGGTAGAACCCACTGGGAATAAAACTTGGCCATGAATAATCCACACAAAAATAAAGTAGACTTGACTATATTTAGAAGCATCTGTAACAACAGTTGCTTAGACATCTCAGAATCATAGCCTTGGGAGGGACCCTGGGGAGTCTTCTCACGGACTTAGCGTAGGTTAGCTGAGTATCTGCTTCATGCCATGTATTGTGTTAGACCACTGGGAAAGGAAAATGGGAGATGGAGAGGCCACGTCCTCAAGGAGTCCCTGTTTGGTGCTTTTCAGGGTAGCTATCTTGAGCCTTTGTTCATTCACTCACAATCCAGGACTACCAAGCAGAGTTAGTCAAGGAGAGGTTGCAAGGACATGAAACTAAACCGTGAGGCTAATTCTGCAAAGTCGCCTCACATTTCCTGAGGCCCTCTCAGAACCACCTTTTACTGTACTTGGAGGTGAACGAAATATTGAACCATAATGCTTATAGCGTTTGAGTTACCACAGATAGTACCCACCAGGGATATTAGCACAAATTGAGTGCCTGAGGTAGTGGGAAAGTAAATCATCCTCTGAGTGCCCTGCCTCCTCTTGTATTGATTCCAAAAGCATCCTCATGGGTGAGAAATGGAGGGGCACTTTGAAGACATTCACCTCACCTAGTTTAACTTTTCTGCTCCTTCTGTGAGGCTGTAAATGAATTACATAAGGAAGATTGCTTATGCCTCCACACATCCACTTCGTCGGGAGGGAGGTGTTGCTCACCCAGTAACAGATCAAGAGATGCCTGATAGGGTCATATGTATTACTGTACAAGGGAAGATGTAAGGAAGTGTTTTTAAACACCATCCTAGAACTTTATGTAACAAAAGAAGGAAGGAGGGAGGAAAGTTTTCCTGGTTAGTAGACACAGGAGGAGGATTCTAGTTTAAGGAGTAGTCTAATCCAATTCAGTCCCTGGAACTTAGTCTCCTCACTATCACGCAAGGAAGGTGAGGCATTTGCCCAGGGCCCTGCTCTGCAGACCCATCCAAGCTATCCTCAGCAGAGTTCAGAAGCGTTCTGTCCCCGCAGCCCTCCCCAGCTTCCCAGCCCTCTAGTCTGTAGCTCTGGACTTCAGTGGTTGCCGCCTTTGCCTGTTTCACTCCTCCATGTTGCTCTCTCTAGCCATGTGGCCACAGATCCTCATCCTTTATCACACATACTCAAGAGCAGAAGCTTTCTCTAGAAAATTGTAGTCCAGCAGCACCCTGGCCCTCTGGGGCTAAAATGCTTCATCATCCTGAATACAGTGCCACTTTCTTCACTGTCCAGGCAAGCAGGAGTAAACAGGCAGGCTGCCGGCTGTTTGTGTGTCTGCGGTTACTTGTCTTGAGTCTGCTGCAGGACAGTGGTGGGAAATAGGCTGTTCCACCACCCTCTCAGATATCTGTCCACTGGCTTGGCAACAGTCTTACTCTTCTCGAATAGCATTTGTCTCCAAGCAAACCTCCCCACACACAATAAAACCCCTTTTCTGGGCCTTGATTCTAAGAAGCCTGGAAAGGCAGATGGATAACTTGAAGGATCTTGGGTGACGCAAATGACTTGGGCTCTTAATATGGACAGAGAACTTCGTGGCAGTTCCCTGGGACTCAGCTGGTTAACACCTGGCTGCCACAGCAGTCTGGAACCTTCTGTAACCAGTTAAGACTGGGATATGGGTTGGTGTCATGAATACAAGAGTTGGACCTCAGATTATACTTTTCTTGTTCATGTTCAGACCTCAGTGTTGGAGATGTTGGACACCTGAGGACCAGACTCTTTCCCACACCCTCCCTCCCTCCCTCACCTAGGATGTTTGGGGCACAGTGTGTTAGGAAACACATCATGTGAAATGGGAAAATGCAAAAGGAAAAAAATATGCTCAAATATCAGGGGACCCTGTTGTGACCTTTTCTGTCTCTTCTACTTTTTTCTCTTATTTCTGTCATAATATTTACACCTTGTTTTTATTTGTTTGTTTTCCAAGAGCAGTTGACAACAGTCATGTAAACACACCCAGTTTTAATGATCATGTAAGAAGACAAATGACTATTCCAGTCTGCCCATTTGAGCTGGCCCTGCATGGACTGGCAAGACACAAGCATTTTTCACGTGCCATTTCTATATACAGATCATACAGCTGTAAAAGTCTTGCTTAAATTCAAGTTACTATATGAACCAGCTGGAATAAAAAAAACCCTAAACCAAGTTTTATAACTAAGTTGTTTCTTCTGAGTAGACTCCTTGACTGCTAGAAATCTGAAGCTTCACATTAATACATTTCAGAAAATGGCCCTGGCCATTTGAATCAGTGGATGGAGCATCCTCCCCCACACCAAAAGGTTGTATGTTCGATCTCCAGTCAGGGCATATACCTGGGTTGCTGGTTCAATCTCTGGTCAGGACACAAACAGGAGGCAACCAACTGATGTTTCTTTCTCTCTCCCTCCCTCCCTCTCTCCCTAAAATCAATAAATGTATCTTCAGGTGAAGATTTCAAACAAATTTTTTTTTCAGAAAATGAACAGATTTTCTGACATGCCATAATTTGGATTACTCTCCAGTTCCTTTTCCATGGTCTCTTCTACTTTTTTTTGAAAAAAATAAAAGAAAAGAAACCCAGAACCATAAGAATGATCAGCTGTGTACACCTGGTAGGGTTTGAGTGATAATTGGAGAACTGTATCTTATTTTATATGTGAACACACCCAGTACATACTTATCTTCAGTCAAATATAAAATGGAAACTGGCACTGAATAGCTGTGATCCTGAGGAAGTTACTTGGCTTCTCTGAACCTTATTTGCCTCAACTGTTTATGAGGAACTTGAACTAGAGCATCCAGAAGATAACAAGGAGGTTTAGAAGCTTTACTCCAAGTGGGTATGCAAAGAAAATTTATGTAATGATGTTTCAACACCTTTAAGATCTCAGGTAATTTGATAGCCAGTGTTAAATTAGCCCACCCCTGTGTATCACTTGATTTTCACACTAGTGCTGTAGAGTGGAAAGAGCAGGTATTATCATCATTTCACAGATGGGGAAATTGAGACTCAGTTATGTGCATGAACACTAATTTCAATCCATTATTTCTGAGTTCCAAGGAGACAAGGAATGGGGAGAATATGAAAGGCAAACTTTTTATGAAAATTAAATGTCCTCTGATGATGAAGATGATAATGATGATGGCAGCTAATATTTCATGAGTTCTCACTGTGCACCAGGCGCTGTTCTGAGTGTTTCATATGTATTAACTAATGTAATTCTCACAACAGTCCTGTGAGGGAGGTACTGAAATTATCCTAACTAGTGATGAAGGCAGCGTAAGCTCCCCTTACACAGTCTTGTTAACTGCTCTGTCCCCAGCAGTTAGAATAGCACCTCACATGAAATGGGAACTCTATAAATATTTTTGAGTGAATAAATCAGTCATAGAGAAACTAAGGTGCAGGATAATAAAGTTGCTGTCCCTGCCCAAGATCACTCAGCTGATAAAAGGTGGATGCAAGATTTGAACTTACATGGCTTAATCCAGAATTTTTTAAGACCATAAATTATCCTTGTGTTAAAACAAAATAAGCCCCCAACCAAACTAAGTGTGTGGTTTTATAGAATTTTTAAGCTACCTTGGAAAATCATGATAACTTTTTTATTTTTAGATTTAGGTTCTTGCAAAGAAACAGTTAATTGACGTAAAATTCCAGACTTGATATATAATCCTTATGTATCGATGATAGACATCAGGCTTGGAAAACAATTGTTTAACAAAGTATTCTGGCACTTCTACTTACAAATGTATGCTCGAATTAAGAATGTGATGTTTTATGTTTACGTTGGTTGAGGTGCTCATTACAAACTAGGAAAGTCTAGCTCTAATTTATCCATCATAATATAAATGTCGGAGAGATGGTGTGACTAGCCATAGAAGCTTGAGATGTGGGTGGAGGGGGAGGAATGCAAGTTCTGGTCAGTCAAAATAAAATACTTAAGAAAAACTGAGTCATCTGAAAGTTGCTAGTTTATAAAGATGAACCAGTGAAAATCTAGAAAGAAAAATAAAACAAGAAAGGAAATGATGGATTGCCTTTGAAAAGTACAAATCTAAAACATATAATTTCAAAGTGAGATTTTGGTTTCAACATAAAAGAATATTGTGAAATGTAGCACCTAACTTCAGCCAGTAGTTAATGTGACATGACAGCTCACCTGGAAATGAACTGTAAAGGAATGCTTAATTTAAAAATGATAGTGCATGATCTCAATAGTTGAAACATTGAAGGCTTCTTAGCAAAGCATAAGTAAATGCTTCAGTAAACAAGTATATTCTCTCTGACAAACAGCTAACAGCCTATGACAATAGACTATAGGACTGTGATAATTTTCATTGTTATTTATAATTACTAATGCAATTCTTACCTCTTTTCCATATGTTTATATTTCTTGTTTTACATTGATAAACTGGAAAGGAAAGCCACACATAGATTCCTCTTTATTTTTTTTCTGATTATAAAACTGCTAAACACATACTCATTAGAGACTGTATGGAAAATACAGAAAAATGTAAAAAAAAAAGATTATTCTCAAAAGAGCTTAGAAATTTTCTTTGGAGAGTTGGTATATATGTTTCTGTTAAGTCCTTTAGGAATTAAAAAACAAACAATTGACTGGTATTTTGTCATTATACACCCATGTGGAAAATACCCAATAGGAGGAAGATAATGGTACCCATTTTTACATTTGAGAATATGAAGATGCTGGCTAAGGAAAGAAAATAGGGATTTTTTTTTAAATCACGTTCACCAAATCTTTTCTGATGTATATGTGTATTTATGTGTTGACAGATAACATCTTAGTTCATATTTATGCAGAAAAACATGGGTATGTGCAGTTGCATAATCTATACTATACCCTATTCTCACTAGTCTTATAGTCCCTTTACTAGCTTGATCCCAATGTAATTAATAACCTTCAAAAGAAAAGAAAAGGCAAAGCACCAGGCCCAGTTGACTTTGTTGATGAATTCTCTCCAACATTTAAGGAAGAAATGACACCAGTTCTCCATAATCTCTTCCAGAAACTCATTCCTAACTTCCTAATTCATTCTATGAGGCCAGTGTTACCCTAAAACTAAAACCAGATAAAGACACTACAAGAAAGGAAAATCAAAGGCAATATCTCTCATGGGTGTAGATTGAAAAATTCTTGACAAAATATTAGCAAATTGAATTCAACAATGTATAAAAAGAATTATAAACCATGATCAAGTGATATTTATTTCAGGTGTGCAAGGCTGATTCATCATTTGAAAGTCACTCAATGTCATCTAGCGCATGAACAGGCTAGTGAGGAAAAATCCCATGATCACATCAATAACTACAAAAGAAAACATTTGACAAAATCTAACACTAATTGATTTTTTTTAAAGCTAAGCAAATTAGGAATACAGAGAAACTTTCTCAAACTAATAAAGAACATCTGCAAAATACCAACAACTAACACTTAATGGTGACAAACTAGATGTTTTGCCTAAATTTGAGAGCAAGGCAAAGATGTTCTCTCTCACCACTGTAATTCAATGTGTACTGAAAGTTCTAGCTAGTGCAGTAAGACAAGAAAAGGAAATAAAAGATACACATTGGAAGGAAAAATAAAACTGTTCTTTGTTCACAGATGACATGATTGTCTACACAGGAAAATCCCAAAGAACTGATCAAACAAAAGACAAACAAAGACAAACAAAACAAAATGAAACTAATAAGGAACTATAGCAAAATTTCAGAGCACAATGTTAATACACAGAAGTTAATTGCTTGCCCTGACTGGTATGGCTTAGTTGAGCCTAGCATCATCCCACAAAGCTAAAGATCACTAATTCAGTTCCCAGTAGGGCACATGCCTGGGCTGCAGGCACTGCTCCCTGGTTGAGGTAGTCCCTCATTGTGGTGTATGCAAGAGGCAATTAATCAATGTTTCTCTCCTTCTCTTTCTCCCTCCTTTCCCTGCTCTATAAAAATGAATAAATAAAATCTTTTTTTTGTTAATTGCTTGCCTATATACCAGTAATGAACACTATGAACTTGAAATTTTCTTAAAAATACCAGTTTTAATAAAATCAAAAAAGAAAAATGAAAGGAAAGAAGAAAGGAAGACAAACTTTGATATAAATCTAACAAAATATGTACAGAATTTACATGTCAAAAACTACAAAATTCTGGTGAAAGAAATTTAAAAAGACCTAAATAAGAGATTCTTTCTTCGTGGATTGGAAGAGTCAATATTAAAAGGTTAATTATTCTCTACTTGACCTATATATTTGATGCATTCCCAATAAAAATTTCAACAAGCTATTTTGTAGATATCAAAAAACTCATTCTATGGAATATATAGAAAGGCAAGAAACCTAGAATAGCCAATACAATACTGAATAAGAAAAAAAAGTTGGAAGACTCACAACTCCTGATTTGAAAACTTACTATAAAGCTACAGTAACATATACACCATGGATCATAGACCTAAATGTAAAATACAAAACTATAAAACTCTTTTGTTAATCATATTTTCTTGATTATGCTATTATAGTTGTCTTGAGTTTTCCCCTTTGCTCCCCTCCACCCAGCACCCTCCACTCCTTCAGGCAAAACCCATACCATCACTAATGCCCATGGGTCATGTGAATAAGTTCTTTGGCTACTCCATTTCCTACACTGTACTTTATATCCCCATGGCTATTCTGTAGCTGCCTATTTGTACTTCTTAATCACCTCACCTCTTCACCCATCCCCTCAAACCCCCTCCCATCTGGCAACCATCAAAATGCTCTCAATATCCATGATTCTATCTCTGTCCTTCTTCTTTGCTTTTTAGATTCAGTTGTTGATAGATTTCTATTTCTTTCCATTTGATTGTTCATAGTTTTGATCTTTTTCTGAAATAAGTCCCTTTAACATTTCATATAATAATGGTTTGGTGATGATGAACTCCTTTGGTTTCCTCTTGTCTAGGAAGCTCTTTATCTGCCCTTCAGTTCTAAATGACAGCTTTACTGGGTAGAGCAATCTTAGGTTTAGGTCCCTACTTTTCATGACTTTGAATATGTCTTGCCAATTTCTTCTAGTCTACAAAGTTTCTCTTAGAAATCAGCTGACAGTCTTATGGGAACTCCCCTATATATAACTAACTTTTCCTCTTGCTGTTTTTAAGATTCTCTCTTTATCTTTAACCTTTGACATTTTAACTATGATGTGTCTTGGAGTGGGCCTCTTTGCATCCATCTTGCTGGGGACTCTCTGTGCTTCCTGGACATGCATGTCTATTTCCTTCACCAAATTAGGGAAGTTTTCTTTCATTATTTTTTCAGATAGATTTCCAATTTCTTGCTCTTTTCTCCTCTGGCACCCCTATGATGCTAATGTTAGATCTCTTGAAGTTGTCCCAAAGGCTGCTTACATTATCTTCATTTTTTTATTCTTTTTCTTCTTGTTGTTCTAATAGGTTGTTTTTTGCTTCCTTATGTTCCAAGTCATTGATGTGATTCTCAGCTTCATCCATTCCAGTGAATGAAGCAAATTTATTTCAATTAGTGTATCCTTCATTTCTGACTGAATCTTTTTTATGCTGTTGAGGCCCTCACTGAGTTCCTTCAGCATACTTGTAACCAGTGTTTTGAACTCTGCATCTAATAGATTGCTTATCTCCTTTTTGTTTATTTCTTTTTCTGGAGTTTTGATCTGTTCTTTCATTTGGGCCATATTTCTTTGTCTTCTCATTTTGGTGGCCTCCCTGTGTTTTTTTTCTATGTATTAGCTAGAGCTGCTTTGACTCCTTATCTTGGTAGAATGGCCTAATGTAGTAGGTGTCCTGTAAGGTCCAGTAGCACAGCCTCCCCTCTCACCGAAGCAGGGTACTCAAGATGCAACCTTTGTGTGGGCTGAGTACACCCTGCTCTTGTAGTTGAGCCTTGGTTGCTGTTGGCACAACAGCAATCAAGGCCAGTCAGCTGCAAGGATTAACTGTGACAACTAACCACCGATCTCCACCATCCATGGAGGATCAGCTGTGCAGGGGCAGGGTGGCAGTGCTTCAGTGTGGTCTGTAGCTGTCCACTGGGTGCAATGACCCTGGGGTTTACTGGGTGGTGCAGGCCAAGGTCAGCCCCCATCTGTGTTTTCCCCAAGGCCACCCTGCCTGAGCTATAAAGCAATCTGAGATGGCTGCTACTTGGGCTTGGAGATTCTCAGGCAAAGCCAAGCTGTGAAACTTGGCTGGCTGCTGCTAGTGCTGGACCTGAGGCTCACTGAGGCCACATGTTGCTTGTTTGAGAGGGTATAGAAAGTTTTGCAGCATGAGCCAAAAACCAGCTGTTCATATGGAAAAGCAGCTTGGGTGGGCCTGTAATTTGGGTGGGGCAGAGTCTCTGGGGATCTCCAAGGCAAGTCAAACAGTGTTAGCCAGGTTGATGGAGTCTCAGATATGGTACCAGCTTGCTGACTCTGTGGAGGCAGGGTTTAGAAAAGGGACAATGGCCTCTACTCACCTTAATGCCAGACGCTTCAGTCTCTCCCTGTATACCATCAATGCCTTTCAAGCTGCTACCCCAGTGCTAGAGCTCAGACAAATGAGTCTCTGTAGGTAAGTCCTTGTGTGAGTTCTTTAAGAGGAACTGCATGGGACTCCAGAAGTTTCTTCCACTGACTCAATCCCTGCTGGTTTTTGCAGCCAGAAGTAACAGGGACTTTTCTTCCTGGAACCCTGGGCTGGAGGACCTGGTGTGGGGCTGAGACTCCTCACTCCTCAGATACCCCTCCTGAGTTTTTATCCACCACACCTGGATGAAGGACCAGCCCCTCCCACATCTGCACCCCTCCTACCATTCTGGATGAATGTGGTTTCTTTAATTCCATAGTTGTCAGACTTCCATTCAGTTCAATTTCTGACAGTTCTGAGTGATGGTTCTGTATTTTAGTTGTAATTTTGATGTGGTTGTGCAAAAAGGTGAGCCACATCTGACAGCACTGCCATCTTGACTGAAAGTCTAAAATGTCTTGAAGAGAAACATAGGAGAAAATATAGGTGACCTCGGGGTTGGCAGCAAGTTTTTAGATATAATACTAAATGCATGATCCATGGGGGAAAAGTGATAAATGCATTTTATTAAAATTAAAACTCCTGCTCTGTGAAAGAAACTGTTGAGAATGTAAGGCAAGCACAGATGGGAGAAAATATTTGCAAAACACATATCTGATAAAAAATGTTCAAAATCCAAAGAACTCTTAAAGCTCAACAATAAGAAAACATCTTAATTAAAAAATGGTCAAAAGGTCAGAACAGACTTCTCACCAGAGAAGATGTGTAGTCAGCAAGTAAACATACTATGTAAAGATGCTCAATATCATTGTTAACAAATTGCAGTTTAAAATGAGATAACACTACCCATCTATCAGAATGGTGAAAATTAAAAAAAAAAAATTTACAGTACCAGTCGCCAGCAAGGATACAGAACAACAGAAACTCTCATCCATTGCTAATAGGAGTGAAAAATGCACAGCCATTTGGTCACTTCCTTTCAAAGCTAAACATAACAACCTGGCAGCCATGCCCCAAATGTATTTACCTAACTGACTTGAAAACTATAGCACACAAAGCCCTGCATATGACTATGGCAGCTTTATTCATAATTACTAAATCTGGATGTTATTCTATGGGTGAATGGACCTTTATATGGTACATCCATATAATTAATCAACAATAAGAAAAAAGTGAACTATAAAGCCCTGAAAAAGACATGGATGAATTTTAAATGCATATTGGTAAATGAAAGAAGCCAATCTGAAAAGGCTCCATACTGTATTATTCCAATTATATGACATTCTGGAGAAAGCAAAGCCCTAGGGATAGTGAAAGATTGTTGGCTTCCTGGGGTTGAGGGAGAGAAGAGTGTTGAATACATGAAGCACGCGGGATCTTGTGGGACAGTGAGGCTTCTGTATGATACTGTAGTTGTAGATACATGACACCATGAATTTGTCAAAACCCATAGAAAATTACAACGCAGAAAGTGAACTCTAATGTATGTAAGCTTTAAAAAAATCATTTCCAAATCAAGCCCAGAATTGAAAGCAGAATGTAATGTAAGAAAAAAATCTAACTACTAACAAACAACCTCACTGAAGCAGGTAGAGGAGAGAGCTGCTGACATAAGTAACTTTGGAAGTAATTGAAATCTATAAGATTAAAAGCAAAAGAAAAAGTACAGAAGCACTGTAGTTGGCAAAATTGTTGTCTTTGGAGATAAAGGTTAGCAATTCTGATACTGCAGTACATACATACTGGAACTGAAGAAAAGGACGGCAGATGGTGGAAGCTGCTAAAGTAAGAGTTTACAGATGAGAAGAAAAGCTACAGTGATTTCTGTGGTAATAGATTAGAGTCAGAGACACCAGTATGAATTCATGTTTAGACAGATGGTTACATAGGGAAACATTCACAGACACATGGGTTAATATATGCAAACATATTTCTCATTCTATCAGCCGAGAGGACCCAGACTAACACCACCCCAGCAGCCATGATCGCACCTATCCACAGATCTTGGTTTCTAACACCATTCTCCGATAAAGGGAACCAGGACCCCTTGGAGAAATAGCTGATCCTAGAACTTGATCAGGAAGCATACAAGATGAACCTAGAGCATCTTCTAGTGCCAGAAAGTTTGGAAGTGCTTTTAAAAACACACACAATGATAGAGTGTGTCAAAGGGACACAGGAGCCAATTGAGAGCGCTCCAATGGCTGCTGATGGAACAATCTGCGCAACAAAGTAAATAAAGTACTATTGGATCCTATCCCAAAGTATAAAGTAAATATACTTGAGTCGATACTGGTATAAATAAATGACCGAATAAATAAATACGTATGGGAGTAAAGACAAATCTCCCATTCACAGGGATGCCAAATAATTTATATAGATACTGTGCCCTCAAAGAGACAGAGCGAAAACTCCCCAGAGCTTAATTGTGATCGGTGCATAGTGACTTCCTCTCACAGGCACAAAACAGAAAGAGGGAGGAAAGGTGACCTTGCAGAGCAGAAACCTGACAAACCCTGCCATGACCAGGTGGTCAAGGTCAATGTTAATCATGATAAGTCATGTTGACAGTACATGCTCTTGATATAATGTGATGAAAATGGCACTTCACCTCACTGGTCTTTGTCCCCCAAAAGCACAGACCCAGTCTAATCATGAGAAAAACATCAGGCAAGTCCGAATTGAGGGACATTCTACAAAATACCCAACCAGCAGTCCTCAAAACTATCCAAGTCATCAAAAAACAAGGAAATTCTGAAAAATTGTCACAGTCAAGAGGAGCCTAGGAGACACGATGACTAAATGCAATGTAGCATAGTATCCTGGATGGGATCCTGAAACAGATAAAGGACGTTAGGTTAAAACTTAGGCAATGTGAGTAAAGTATGCACTTCAGTTAATAAAACTGTATCAGTTCATTTGCAGTGCACTGATGTATGGTAACCAGTGTGATGTGCTAATGTGTGATGTTAATTGAAGAGGAAATTGATGACAGGGATATATGGGAAGTATGTATATGGGTAGCCTCATAAATTTTCTGTAAATCTAAAACTGACCTACAAAGAAAGTTTATTTTTTAAAAAACGTTACCCAGATTTTCCTGTGCTGCTGTCTGAAGGGTCGCTGCATTACACATCTCCAGGAAACACCATTCTTACACATTTCACTGTGAGTGGTCTCTCCTGAGGTACTTCTCCAACTTTAGTGGCTTTTTCTTAACAATGATGATGTTCGCCATGCATCAGTTTACATTTTCCCTGTGTAACTTTTCATGGATTGATTTAGGTCCTACTGCACTGGTTTTCTCAGGAGGGGATGGTTGGGCTGGATGTGTGACCAGCATTTTTCAGTAAGAGGAAGAAGATCATCGCTCACCCTCTTGGCAAACAGGCATCATCTGCCCAACCACATACATGCAGAGACTGAAGATGGAGCCAAGATAGGGAGCTCTGACTGGCTTCTCCTGTCCTGGCCTGTGACCTGCACTCCAGACCCGCCCCTGACCTCAGTTGTGGGGTGGGGCCCACAGGATGGCACAAACGGCAGTACTGGTGCTCCAAACTTCTGAACCAGGAACCAATGTAGATGGGCCAAGAAAGCCCTGGGAATATGGGAACTAGGGCGAAAATGTCAGCAGCAGTATCTCTGGACACTTTCCCAACATCTGAAGAAATGCTGCGTTTTCCAGCTAGCTAGAGTGAGAACCTGAAAGAAAAACTTTTGTTGACTACTATAACAATTTGGGGATTTAACTGCAATATTAAATGAAACATTAAATCCCCATGAAATGTGAGACCTTCTCCTGGTATTTGGTCCGTAAATTGTGTTCCAGTAAATTTGAGACCTTCAAGTTCCCCCCATTCCAGACCAAAGCAATGCTCTTTCACTTTTTGTTCCTATAAATTATAAACCCCAGATGTGTCAAGTTATGTAATGAAAACCAGATAAAAAGAAATTTGATTTTTAAGGAACTTCATAAATTTTTTGTTTTACTGAGGTTTGTTGGTTTTATTTTACTAGGACAGAAGAAGATTTGAACCTTTCATGTTTTTACTTTTTTCAAGCTGAAGGAAGATCCTGAATTGTTAGGGCTAAAGGGAAAAAATGCTTTTCTTGGGCCAATTTCTTTCTCCTAACAGAGTAGGTCCAGTTGCTAAGATAAGCCTCTTGCTGAATCAAATGTATGTTTTTGTATTTTGTCTCGGATCTTATCTGTCTGCAGCAGCAGCAAGCTTAATAACAAATGAAGTTCAGAGAGATGAAGCTGCTGTTTTAGCCTCTTACCCTGGGGTTTTCAAAGGGCCCTGCAGACTTGGTCATTCTGCCCATCCCAATCACGCTCTTTGAAAGCTTATCTTGTGCCACCATTTCCTGCAGCCTTTCCGCAAAGCACCCGTAATTTGTAATCATTAGTGGAATGGTATGTGGTGTGTAAATAGACTTGATAGTTTCATTACTAAGACATTGTTAAAGACCATCTTTTAAAGAATCTCAGCCTGATGTGAGGTTTTTCTTTTTAGTTTTTAAGTCAGAGTTTTTTGCCATTATTTTGCATACCCTGCAGATGACTTCCTAAATTTCCTCTTCAGTTCAGGAGCAATATGGCTTTTATAGTGCAAATCAGTTAAATAGATGCCATTCAGGGGTATAGATGATGGTGGAGATGGTTTTATTTCATGTGTGTAGGATAGTGCTGCAGGAAGATGCTACAGATTATAGGGAGAGCTATGTATATGAAGGTTGATAAAGAGAAATATTTTTAAGGCTTTAAGATTTCCCCTGGAATGCACAGAATTCAGGCTAACCTTGATTTTCTTCAAAGGACCCTCTCTGTTTGCTTAAATCCTCAGAAAATATGACTGGACTTTTCAGTCCACTGAGTTGTGAGAGTGGTCGGGTGCCCAGCCCTGAAGAGGGGGCCTGTCAACCTTTGGAGGGTCTGGAGCGGTGATGTTGGGAATGAGACTGGCGTGATGGGAGGGATGGAGACTAAAATTCCTAGAACGCAAGCATATTGAACCCACTTGCCTTTCTGTGAATGGGGCTCTTGACCACAGGCCTGGCTTCCCTCTCCTCCCCTCCCACTTACTCAGCAGAGGACTGACCCAGCCCGGCCAGGAGACAGCTGTCCTTGGCTAGAGCCAGCTCCTGGCTGCATGCTGTGCTCCACACAGCCTTCCAGCCCAGCCAGTTTGGCTAAGGAGGCCTCAGATTTCATCTCCAAGTACTAACAGAGTCCCTTCACTAAAATCAGATTTTTTTTCATCTGATAATTTGATGATTTCTCAGTTGGTGGGGTTCACCCACAAAAATTGTCTTCTACAAAATAAAATATCCATTGTTTTCTTGCATGGTGTTACATGTCAGAATATTATGCGATGAACGCTGCTGAGAGAACGAAGCTTGGTTAAAAACACCGGTTCGGTTGTCTGATACGCTCCACATCTAAACACACCAATCTAAACTCTTTCCTTTTTAGAAATTAGAGCTAACTTTTTAAAAGCAGTATCATTTGGGAATGTTATAAACTTCATGAGCGTGATTGCACTAATCAGATACTATTTGTAGAAAGAAACCAAAATCACAGTCATACAAAGACTGATAACATGAGTGACTTGCTTAAAATAAAAAAAAAATTCAAGAAATATCTATTGTTCTTTCATACATTGAGGTAAGTTTTATGTAAATATACCCTAACATAAGCAAGCTCAAAACTCAAAAGTATGAATATCAACATAGATAAATCAGAAAATTATTTTATTTGTTTTACTAAGGCTTTTGTGATATAATTTGTAGAAGTAGGTAATTCCTGTTGTAGGATTCATGTAGAATTTGATTTATTTAAAAATGCAGCCCATATATCATTTTTTAATTATTGAAATATGCTCAGTGAAATAAGTCAGTCAGAGCAAAAAAAAATACCATATGATTTCACTTATATGTGGAATCTAAGGAACAAAATAGAGAAAGAAAATAGAAACAGACTCCTAGACCAATGATTGCCAGAGAAGAGGGGTGTCGGGGGACTGGGTGGAAAAGGAGATGGGATTGAGAAGGACAGCATAGAAAATGCATCCAGTAATCGCATAATAAATACATATGGTGCCAGGTGGATACTGGGAATATCAGGGGCAATATTTTGTAAAGTCTATGATTGCCTAACCACTATGCTGTATACCTGAAACTAATACAAAGTATTGTAATATTGAATGTTAACTATATTTGAAAGAAATTTTTTTAATTTACAAAATGTGTTCTTGAATTTAAAAAAACACATCATACATTCTGAAGAGTGTTATAAATATAACTGAACAGCTTAAAGAAAAATGATAAATGAATGTGTGTACTTATTACACAGATTATGAAATCAAACCTTAGAAGACTCCCATATGCCTCTTCTCAGTCACAATCCTCCCCGCAGAGGTAACTACTCATCTGAATTTTATGTGAATCGAGTCCCTTGTTTTTCCTTATAACTTAATCACCTATGTATTTTTCCTCTGAAATATGATAGTGTTTAATTTTGTTTGTTTTTGACATTTACATCAATAGAATCATACTTTATGTTTTCTGTTTGACTTCTTTTGCTTATCATTACTGTGTATTGTATTCCAGAATATGAATACATGCAATTTATTCATCCATTCTACTGCTGATTTACATTTGAGCTGTTTCCAGCTTCTTGCTATTATGAGCAGTCCTGCAGTCAATAGTCTGAAACAACTCTCCCTGGCCACATAGACAAGAAATTCTCTCAGTTTGATACCTAGGAGTACCATCTGGATTGTAAGGTAGTGTACACACATACATATACATACACATATACATATATATTTTTTCAGCTATACTGAGTAATGCCAAAATGTTTTCCAAAGCGATTGTTCTTATTTATGTTCCCACGAGCGATGGATGAAAGTGCCCATTGCATTACATCCCCTCCCACATTGGATATTATTTGAATTGGTGGTTTTCAGTGCAGTGAATGTGAAATGGTATCCCATCGTGAGTTTTATTTCTCTGATTACTCGTGAGGTTGGGTATCTTTTCAAATGTTTACAGACCATTAGTATTTTCATTCATTCATTCGACAGATACTGTTTGAGTACCTCTCATGTGCCAGCCACTGTTTGGGTCTTTTCTGCTTCTTTAACCTGTACCTATTGATTGCCTGTTTTTCTATCGGGTTGCTTTCCTTTTTCAAAGAAGTTATTTATATGCTCTGGAAACATCTTTTGTTATATGTTTTGCCTTTTTATTCTGTGGTATTTTTTTGATGAACAGTAGCTCTTTATTTTGCTGTAGTCAGATCCTTTTTTTATTATCTTAAAAAGCCTTAGAATTCTGTCTATCAAATTTAAGATGTTACTTCCATTTGAAGTGCATTCATATGTATTATATAAAGAAGGGATCCACTTTCTTCCTTTCTTCCCCAAATGGAGAACTAACTTTTCTGGCATCATTATTGGATGCTCTGTCTTTTACCTGCTAATCTACAATGCTCTCTTTGCCATGAGCCGTGTCCCTATATGTATGTGTGGGTCTGTTTCTGGGATCTCCCTTCTATCTCATTGTTCTACTTGTTTCTCTGTGCCAGTTCCATGGTGCCACACTGTATTAATTACTCACCATAAAAAGAAAAGGATAATAATTGTTTTGGAAGTTAAATGTGTAGTGCCTGACACGTATGAAGCACTCAGTAGATGTCATTTTTTACTATTTTACTACAGAACACATTTTAATATGTTGTTTTACATAATACCTAGAACTCTGTAGACAATTAGTGAATAGTCTGTAGAAATAACTCCTTCTTTTAGTACTTGATCTGATCAGAGACTTAAGAAATATACACACACAGTTATTGCCTTTGCCTCTTCCAAAGCCCATTGGACAAGGTGAACGACGGACTCCATAGCTTCTTTGCTCATCCTCCATCTGTAGTCTCTTAGAAAGGCTAAATGAGCGGGCTTGACATGGGTAGTTTGTGTTTTTTTCAGAATTCAGTTTTGAAAGAGAAAATTATGTGAACAATAAAGAAGCATATCTAGGAAAGACTTTCAGTGATAAGTATCTGGAACATCCAGTGCTCTGCACCAAGCTTCTGTTCTGCATTTTACTTTTTATAAACCACCTCAGAGTCTTTATAAATAAACCCATTTATTTGATGAAGGAGAGGGAACTGCCGCAGTTTAACTATTACTGAAGGCAATGTTCTTTGCTCTGTTGCTCTTGGACTTCCACAAACTACTTGATTCCAGATGTTAAACTGTTTTTTCAGAAGCTTTGTTAAAGTGCCAGAGCGTTCGATTTTTTAAGGCATTTCCAAACCCCAGCTGATTATCACAACACACAGGAATCCACACTTTCAAAGCTCAGCTTTGGCTCTGAAGTGTATCAGCAGCTGCAAAAAATATGTGCGAAGGCACAGACAGGTTCACAGGCCGGGGATCTAGTGTCCTTACATGGTAAAACTATAAGTAGGTTTCCTTTACTTCCTGAGTGTCAGAGATTTGGTTCAGTAGTTTAAAGAACTCTGAATTTTCTCAGTTCCATCAAAATGAATTGCACCTTGATGATGCTAATAGTCATGTCACAAGGTGATATGTGGGCTCTAAGTAATATTGTCAATTGTTTAAAAATTCTTTAATTTTATTAATTCTACCCATGGGTACACAGTGATGACTTTATTTTACATTTTACTCCAGCCGTATATTTCAAAATACATGAACAAAATAACCTTTTCTCAAATTATTTTGTATTAATGCATATTACCACTTGTATTTTTCTCGAGCGGCTTCATTATTCCCTGGGGAACCAACTTTGTGTTTCCCAGGAATGGACAGTGTCTTTTCCATCCGCCCCATCTGCCTCCAGTGGGTGGCAGAGGAATCATCAGTGATGCCTTCCACATAATGAACATGGGAAGAGGTGGGATTAGGAGAGAAACAAGGGGACTTTGAGCTGCATCTTAGCACCTGGTCGACAGTGAGGAGGAGGGGAAGACTTTTTAGATAGGGGGATGACTAAGAAAACACATAGAGCCAACGATGACTAAGAGCCTACAGCCATAGGAAGGCGGTCTTCCCTAAGTGAAGGAGACACTGTGGTTTGCTAAGAGGGGAAACAGTTGGTAGAAGATCCTGAAAGGTGAAATTCAGTGTTCCAACAGCAGACTATTTTTGTGTTCATTTGTATCATTTAACAGATAACATTAGAGCATCTAGCATGGTATAGTAGACTTCACACTCAACAAATTCTTGTTGTCAGACAGAGTCGAATTATAACAAGAGTTTACAGTAAATGAGAGACTCTTCCGGGCCTTAAACCAAAATGTTTTAAAATTAGTTTTCAAAAAGTTCAATTTCCTACTGCTAATACTATGCTTGGAATTTGTTACATTAAGGAATATTTTTTAAAAATCCAGCCAATGCCTCTTTCTTTCCTAAATTCTACAAGTACATTCTATATTGGCAGGATAATTTAGAAGGAAGTCCTGATGATATCAGTGCAGAAAATTCCTCCGGGCCTGGGTAAGGTAAAGATTCTGCTTTTGTCTCTTTCCTAATTCCTTTTCCAGCTATACATTGGCCTGTACAGTGCACAGCAGAAGCCAGCATGGCTAGACTACTTCTAAGGATTCCTCGGCAGCAGTCTCCATGGGGAGCCTCCGATGGTAGTGAAACACAACAGTTTACCCTCAGACGGCTCAGCAGTTGTCATCATGGCCGCTCCCAGGAACTGCAGATGTCTTTCTCACAGTCATTACATTTCGGGCCCACTAGAATTAGTCTCTGCTGCCGTGGCATCTGGATCTAGACAAATATACCCTGAGCAGTCATTTTGCTAAGGGCTGGGATCCAGAAATGAAAGACAGGCACCATGACAGCACAGTGGGATAATCAACACAGCATCAGTCCCCCACCAGGGTCAACACTGACTTTGTCAGTCAAAGGAGCACCTGCTTCAGGCAGGTCCCTTATCCTTCTAATTGGTTTTCCAGCTATTTGAAGTCTTCCCTTTGTCCTGCTTGACCGGAGTACAGGTAGTTGGTTTTTTTAATCTTCCTCAAAGCTACCTGTTGCAGTTGTTTCAGATGTTTAATTTATATTTCTTTGTTCTAGTACCTCTAACTGCTTTGTGAAGGTACCAGTAATTGTTTTTAAAACCATGCAAAAGCAACAACAAAACCCCTCAAGCCTACTTTCTTTAGGCAATAATTATACCTGTTCTAAAAAGCTGTGTGAAGATTTAATTTGAGCAATTCATAGCAACTTATTGCTATTTCTTGGACTCCTGCTTCTCTGTCAAACTGTTATCAATCTGTTTCATGGGTGACAGTGGCTGAATAGTTTCACGTGGCCCACACTGGGTTCTGCGATGCTGTGATTATTTGTGGGCTAGAGCAAGACTGGCTGGTCTGGGTCCCTGCCAGGCATGCAATCGGAGGACCTCCGGTGAATATAGTTGGATAGAGCTGGGTCTTAAGACATGATCTCAGCCCTGTGGCTGAGCAATGCCGTCTCCAACAGCCCCACCGCCCTTTGATGACTGTGCTAATGTGGTGTCTCCCTGCACTGTTGGTCCATATTCCCCAAGGTTGTTACATCAGAAGTAAGGGTTTTTTCCCCTCACTACTTCATTTGCTTTGCATTCCATCAGAGAAGCAAAGAATTGATTATTTATGAGATAAAGTTAAGTAAAATTGAGAATCAAAATACTCCTGGGATTAGATCATGCCTATCACTGCAGAATTATCTTTTAAAATGTAATCAAATTACACATTCTAAATTAAATCACATTCAGTACCTACACCTAAAAATATTCAATATTATTCTCATTTCCCCTTTTTTCAAAAGGAGATAAACATTAATTTGAAGGAATCTTTTTAGATCTATCTTTTTATACTCTCTGTTGGTATATACATAAGAGAATTTGTATGATTACAATAGGCATTGAATCTGCCCAGTTAACTTTTAATCCAACGTCTCAAGAAGGGATAAAGGTTAGTGGAATAAGTCATGTCCGATAGTAAGTGTCCATGAAGACTTTAGCATAGGACCCTCAAAATTGGTTTTAGCCAGTAAGTGGCATCTCCTGTACACAGTGTTGAAAGCTTATACACACATTGCAAATAGTGCTGAAATGCCATGAAGTACCATCAAGGTGAATGCGCACTGCTTTGGGAGCACAGGAGTGAACGGCTGCTGTGGGAGTTCGGTAACCCTTCACAAAAGAGGCGGCGTTTAAGCTGGGTCTAGGAGGGTGAAGAGGAGTTCCAAATGGAGGAAGGTGGAGGATATTTTTGGCAGTATGTAAAGAAAAGCATAGAAGTGTGACAAAGAATCTCTGTAGGAGAGTAGGTAGTTTGATTTGACTAGAACTTAGAGTAACAAGGGACTAATTAGGAGGTTAGACTATGATTGCCATACTGAGATGGTTAAGCTTTGTTCTGTATGAGGGGGGACCCCCGGAAAAAGCAGAATTATCTTCTGGAGGGTGGGGCCCCCTGTAGTACAGGCTTCTCCTGCTAGGTGAGTGTTCTAGGAACCCATCTGTATCAGGGTACCAGTTGGTGTTGTTGTGAGAGGCTGTGTTCAGCATCATTGAAAATTTTTTTGAGGACTCTTTCAGTGCACTTGCCCATTTCATGATGGGTGATTTACCAGCGCACCTACCCACTCTGTGCTGAGTGTTCCCCAGTTTTTTACCAAAAATGACATGACCCCCATGCTCCATCCTCCCTATTCACCTACTCTCACCCCAAGTGACTTCGACTTTTTTTGTTTCTTGTTTCCTCAGATGAAAAAAAATCCTCAAAGGGAAATGTTTTGTTGATGTGGAAGAGGTGAAATAAAAAATGGCACAAGCACTGAAAGGCATCAGAATCAAAGAGTTCAAAAACTGTTTTGAGCAGTACAAAAAGACATCTCAATAGGTATATTGCATCAAATGGAGAGTACTTTGAAGGTGACTGATGTTTAAACATGTAAGAATAAATACAGCCCTAGTTGATGTGGCTCACTGGATTGAGTGCTGGTCTGCAAACCAAAGAGTCACCAGTTCGATTCCCAGTCAGGGCACATGCCTGGGTTGCAGGCCAGGTCCCCGGTAGGGGGTGCACGAGAGGCAACCACACATTGATGTTTCTCTCCCTTTCTCCTTCCTTTCCCCCTCTCTAAAAATAAATAAATAAAATCTTTTTTAAAAGAACAAGTATACAATTTTTAATAAATAAATTCTGGGTTTGGGATTCCCCCCTTGTATTTTAGTTTTAGGGAAAATAATGAAGGTGTTTTGTTAGTCCCACAGCATGGTCATAACATGCTGTTTGGGAATATCTCTGCTGTGGACTAGAAGATTAAAACACTAGACTCAGGGCAACCACTTAGGGGCTCCTGCAATAATTTATGCTAGAAATGCTGGGAGTCTGGACTAACAGTGACAGAGGGAGGGGGATGCAGAGGAAGAGATGAAGACGGAGGGTATGTACAGTTTGGCTGTTAGCTGCATGATGGCAGGAACCATCATGGATTCGTTCAGCTTTGCTCCAGAAAGCTCTCTACACCTATTGTGATCTCCCACTGGACACGGCCCCTTTCTTGCAAAATTCCCACCAATTTGGTGGGTTCGAATTGTCCAATGTAAAGTCCATTTATTGATTCTACTGCTGTCAGGTGCATAGAATTGTCATCAATGAAGAAGGTAAAATATTAAGTATCCTCGGTTATCTATACTTCTTCATACATTTCTGTTTCATTCTGTTTGTTCATCTAGCTTGTGCTGAAAGAACAGCTACATTTTTAGTGGATTATATAGTTTGCTCCATTGCAGAAAATAAGGTACATATTATGAAATACCTTGAGGCATTTTTTAAGTGAAGTAGATTTATATGTGCAAATATGAAAAGATTTCCAAGAAGTGTTTTTTTTTTTAACTAATTAGTAGATTGAATGTGGGGGGGGGCAGTGGGTCAGGCAGGGCAGTGGGGACTAATGGGAGAAGGATGGGGACAGCTATAATTGAACAACAATAAAAAATTTAAAAGAAACTAACTTGTAGAACAATGTGACAATATATTAGAGAAAAAAACAGATCAAAATTACATGTCTAAAAAAACATGTGTTTATATAATTATTTAAATGCCCAGAAAACAGTATGACAGAGAATATTCCAAATTGATAATGTGGTTACCTCTAAGAGAAAGACCAGAAATGGAGAGAGGATCTTTTCATTATTGTTTGAATATTTTACCAAAAAAAAGCAATGCAAGGAACAGAGCAGAAAAAGGAGAGGACTGCGAGGAGGAGGAGCAGGAGGAAGAGGAGGAAAGAAGGAGAAGGAATATCTGTTAAGAGCAAAACAAAGTATGTCTTTGTCCAACACTGGGGCAAAAGGGACTTAGTGTCATTGATTATTTTTAATATTTCTGCTAAAGTTGTGATTGGTGAAGTAGTGCAATCAATCTAATCCCCAATCTTAAACTAGAAAATCTACATTATAAAGTTGAGCCTGCCTTTGAATAACTATGAGCTCAAGCAAACAATTTAAATTCCATGTGCATCATCTTCCTGCAGGAGAAATAATATTTACCCCTAAAAAGGATGCTGGAAGAGACAAGTGGCAAATGTAAGCAAAAGAACTGATCCCTTTTGAATTTTATGTAAATGTAAAATAGGATATTCTGGTATAAATCTCCACATACAAGCATAAACTAACAGGTACTCGGTGTCTGTTACATCATATTTAATAATTTTAAATGTATAAATTATTGTTTAAGGTAATCTTGCATAATGCTTGAGTCAATATTGCAAAAAACTAACAATCAGTTCTTTCAGTTTCAGATTTCAAAAAGCCTCCTTTCAGATTTAAATTGAGTGGGCAACCATTACTTTTAGTGCTTACAAACACGATGGCGTTGTCCCCTTGAAATCTTCAGTTAGTAGCATCTACTATCTAATTAGGTGAAAATGATAATCTAAGAAAGTCTATCAGTTATTGTAAAAGCAGATAATATAATTCAAGTGTATTTCCAGATGCCAGTGAATTGCTGGAAAGCTGTAAGTTTGACTTTCCGCTCTGATAGAGTTTTAAAAGAGGTCAGGGTACATTTTACCATAGTGTCTAGCAATGTGAGTTTATTCAGACCTTTTGGCAGACATTCCTGCACATTCAAGCTAAATCAATGAATCATCCATTGTTGGCCAGCTCCACTCTCTGTTGCTAAGAGATTTTTCAAGCATACTGAGGCTTCATTCTACATGGTCTGTGTAAAAGGGCAAAATGTATTAAGTTTTAAAATGTCTCCTCTTTCCTAAATTAGTAATTAAAACTTTGCCACATCTTTAATATTGAGGCAATGGGAAAATTGATGAGCAGCTGGAAGACTTCCCACTTGTGAAAATACAGGAGAAAACTACCTGTTTTTAACTCTTCAAAAATATGTGTGCAGTGGAAATGGAAACATTTAAAAAGTGGACACAGCCCCGCCTGGTGTGGCTGAGTGGATTGAGTGCCAGCCTTTGAACCAAAGGGTTGCTGGTTCAATTCCCAGTCAGGACACACGCCTGGGTTGCAGGCCAGGTCCCCAATAGGGGGCGCATGAGAGGCAACCACACAATGATGTTTCTCTCCCTCTCTCCCACCCTTTCTGTCTAAAAATAAATAAATAAAATAATTTTTTAAAAAATAATTTAAAATAAAAATAAAAAGTGGACACAGTTACTAAAAACAAAAATTCAACTAGGAAGGATTAAACTCTTAAAGATATAAATGTGTGTTTGATTTTATATGTTTAAGTGAATGTTTTCTTTCATTTTTATTAAATACATTCTAATTTTTATAATTTCTCTTTCAGTCATAAAGATATTCTTTGTAATTTAGCATTTTATTTTAAGCTTTGATATAGTTTTTTAAATATAAAAATAAAAAACTACCATAAAAGAATGAAATGTAATTTTTTCACCTTATATTTGTGAATGTGTAAAGTATATTCTCTCTTTCTCTCTCTCTCTATATATATATAGAGAGAGAGAGGTTATTCCTGAATATATATATTATTACTGAATATTTCAAGTTTTAAAATATATGAATTGTTAAAAAAAAACAAAATGTATAATAGTTGTTTATTTATGTTCCTTTTGGACTCATTGATAATTCTACATTACTGAGAATGTTATAGTTTATTATAGAGGTTAATCTTTTGTTTTGATGAGAGGAAAGGGATAGTTTTGACTAAAAATTTAAAGAAGAAAAAGCAAGTACAATATATCTTAACTCAAAAACAAGTTTTAAAAACACATATTGGATTTGGGTGTTTTTCATAGCTTACCAGGATAAAACTCCAGTCCATATATCTCTCTTAAAGATGCAGCTTTTGAGATAGAATGCAGGCTTTGAAGTTCAACAGGCCTGACTGAGTTAAGATCTGGCCATTCCATGTTCTAGGTGGTGTAACCTGGAGCAAGTTCCGCACCTTCTTGGGGCCCAGCCTCCACACCTGTGACATAATGAGGCACACCACACCAGGTTGCTGCGGGATTCGTGTGAGGAGACACGATAGCCCTGGCACGCTGTGGGTCCTGGAAAGATGTCGGTTCTCAGCTTCTCTGAAACTGTTGGAGGCTAATACCCATATGCTCTTATATGCCTATATTTAAACACTTTCTGTTTAAAGCTAGCGACATTAGTGGTTTTGTTTTACTACTAATGTCAGCAGAAATGTATCTGGGTGAGTGGGACAGATCATTCATCTCCTGTTGGGGAACTTGGGATAAGAGCACGTGGAAGAGTCTCACACCTTGGCCTTCTTTCTCGATGAAGTCTTGTCCTTCTCCTGTGGACCCCAGCTTCTTTTAAGACTTCTAGTCCACATGCCATCTCCAGTTTACTATTTACTGCTATAAAGCAGGACTTCATCGAGGGCACCTTAATTTCAGCCAAGGAGCAAGTATTCCCCAGCCAACCGTGGAGCAGGGAATGAACCACACCTTAGTACCAGCCCTGTTCAGTCGGTCCAGAACATTACTTTTTAAGATGTTAAAGCAAACTTACCAAAAATGAGTGACCCTGTTTATATGTTCAAGCTTCCTGACACCTGTGTTTGTTTAGAGGAAATATTTTTGTGTCTGTACTAACAATTTGATGATGTACTCCCATTATAGAACCAAGTACATTATTTTTACAGTACAATTTTTAATGTCAGGGAAAAACAAGATCTTTTCCTCAGGTGTTTGACTATTTCCCTGTGTAATCTTAGATAGAGTTTAAACTGTGTTTCTTTTGGGTAATCTTTGTTATGCTAGATTGTAGACCAAATGGAACCAAACCCCATTTGGCCTGTCTACTGAATTCAACTGAAGAGACTTGCCAGAATCTCTGCTCATGGGAAAACGTGAAGTGGCAGCTGTATAAAACTGATGGAGAACCTAGTGGCTCCTGCATAAAAAAGAGGGGGGCTCATGTAGCTTAACAGTGGTGTCAGCAGAAGAGCCTGTCTGTCCTCGCCAAAAGAAGGTAAAACAGAGTCGAAAATGACAGTGAGGGTGCAATATCAGGGTCTCCAAGGCAAGATTGCAGAGCCGGCCATTCCCTGGCAAAGCAC
>PVKM010013957.1:0-29632 GCA_004027735.1 Carollia perspicillata | reverse complement strand
TATTATTGTAGTGAATCCAGGCCCTTCCTTACTGATTGAGATTTACAGGGTGGGGCAAAAGGAGGTTTACAGTTGAGTACATCAAACACAGAGTTAATAAAGCTATTGTAATAATCATAAGCTGTGTGTCTTTTTCCATAGTACAACTGTAAACCTACTTTTGCCCCATCTTATAAAATATTTGAAAAGATTAAGTGTGGTAATATACCTAAGTAGAGCCCATCTTATAGTTAAAATAGCTTTATTTGTATTCATGCTATGAGCCAGGTACAATACATTTAACATCTATAATCTGTCTAAATACTATATTATATTGTTTCTATAATAATAGTCTTAGTTAATTTTAGGTTTTTTTCTTACCCCTTTTCCACTGAAACAACTTAAAGTAATTTAAAAAATCTAGATCCACATCTCAGTAACATTTGGAAAATATTTCTATTAGATATATTATAGAATAATATATTGATGTTCTTTGAAAAAACTATACTTTATACATAAAATATTTAAAATGTATACAACAGTCCCAAAGGTGAGGAAAGGATAGGAAGGCTTTATATCATTACCTGCTGTAGAAGTATTTCCTAGACAGCAGAAAGCAATATTAATCTCCTCTAGTAAAAATGCTCTGTTCATTTTTTGGCTTAAGGAAAATCTGTAATGAGCACATTATTCGTTGCTTACAGTATGCTTTAATATTATTGTTATAAAAAGGATGATAAATAACCTAATTAATTAAGCTAATTATGTGTATTTTAAAAACTTCCTTTCCTCCAACCTCTTAATAAAAGAAAAGTATTAGGACTTGTTGTATGTTTGTAATTGTGAAAGTTGGTTTTATTTCCTTTTTAATGCATTCAGGCATCAGATCCTTTCCTGTTTTTGTTTCTGCTCTTCACCTGGATCCCAGTGCAGGTGCACAGACCTGCATGTGTGAAGAGCAGAGATGAGTTTCTCAGGAGACATATTGCACACAACTTTCCTAGTTCAAATATGATGTGTCACCTTTTGAAATTCAGTAGAAGGACAATGAGTTGTGGGCTCTCTCCCTTTTCTGTTATTCCATAAGTGTTGCCAAACCCTGGGCAACAAATGATCTAAAAATGTTCAGTACTTCCTCTGAGCGTTTAGAAGGTCAGCCACAGTAAGACTCGGGATATTTGCACGGCCTGTACAGGACTGAGCAGGGAGTTCGTATGTGATTATTTTCTAGCTTTGAACTGAGTGATTCCTTTCTTTAAAGCTGATGTGTTATCTCTCAATAAGGATAATGGCAACAACTACAACAGTAAACAACTGTGGCAATAATAACAGCAGGCAATAATTACTGAGCATTTGCTCTGGGTTAAGCCTTATGCTAAGATTATGTGTGTATGTTTCTTTCAAGTCTTCCAACATCTTATGAGATAGATGTAGTTAAAATGCATTTTTATAACTGTGTAAACTAAAACACAAGAAGATTAAGTGACTTGTCAAACAGTGGTGGGCTTAATTTTTCAACACAGTTGGGTCATACTATATCACTTAATTTTTGTACTGAGTCATAACTACACTTTTAACTTCTTTCTAGTAGTCATCTGAGTGTTTAGATGTCAGGACCTGGAGAGTACAGAAGAATGAGAACAATGTTAGAATTCTAAAAATATTAAATCAGATATAACTTCCCTTCTTCTCATTTGTCGTCTGTTTCTCTGTGTCTTTCACTATCTCCTCATTTTAGAGGACTATGTCTTCATCGTTTTCCCAGAGTCAACTTGCACATACATGTCTTGCTGACAAAAGGTTCTTACCTGCAAAGCACATCACCTTGAATCTCATTTCCCTCTAAGCTAGTTTGGCAAAGGATGCTCAACACTCATCTCCATTTTGTCACTGTACATTCACTATAAAAGCTTGCACTCCACTAATGCTTTGTTCATACCAGTAATTTAACAAATCACCATGAGGCAGTGGAAGGGCAGGGATCAGGTCTCAGTCACCTTTGTTATATCCACAGTGGAATGCACAAAACTACATCTATAAGTCGAATTGATTTTAAAACTTTAACACACAGGGTAACTTTCTTAATCTAGCTCCTTAATCTGGACATGTACCTGAATTGCAGCTAGATATTATTTGATTTACCCATCCCACCTGAACCCAAAATGACCCATGAATCTTTGTTCTATCAAGGCATCAAAGACTTGGAAATTATCTTGTCTTTATGGGTTTAAATTTTATTAAGGGGCAGTTGGATCCCTTTGCTCCTCTTTAGCTCGTTTATCTTTAACTTGTGGCAGAAAACATTTTACATTAGCATGGGTTTCTAGTCAATGAGACGGAGACACCCAAACTGCAAGGAGGGAAATACGTACCCATTTGAGTGTAGCCTGGAACAGTTGTTTCTTTGGCACATGTCAGATTCTAAGAATTTCAGATTTAAGAACTGGATCAAGCCCTGGCTGGTGTAGGTCAGTGAATTGAGCACGGGCCTGTGAAGCAAAGGGTCGCTGGTTTGATTCCCAGTCAGGGCACATCCCTGGGTTGCAGGCCAGGTCCCCAGCAGGGGACACATAAGAGGCAACTGCACATTGATGTTTCTCTCCCCCTCTTTCTCCTTCCCTTCCCCTCTCTCTAAAGATAAATAATAAAAAAAAGAACTAGATCAACATTATGTTACTAGATTGTCATTTCGTAGTAAATTTGTTAACCAAATATGTCATTTTATTAACTAAATAAAAATCACTGGTTAAAAGTGATAAAACGTATACATACCATATGACTTCACTTATATGTGGAATCTAAAAAAAAGAAACAAACCAAATAAAAAGTAAAGCAAAACAAAAAAACCAGGCTTATAGATAGACTCTGGTCTATCTATAGATAGAACTAGTTGGTGTTTACCAGAGGGGAAGAGGGATCTGGGGTGGATGAATTGAGAGAAAGAGGTCAAAAGGTCAAAACTTCTAATTATGAAATAAATAAGTAATGGGAAGGTAATATACAACATGATGACTATAGCTAATAATATTGTATTGCATATTTGAAAGTTGCTAAGAGAATAAATCTTTAAAGTCCTTATCACAAGAATAAAAAAGAAAAATTGTAACTAGGTATGGTGATGAGTGGCAACTGGACTTATTGTGGTGATGATTTAGTTACCAATTATACAAATATTAAATCATTATGTTTTACACCTGCAACTAATATAATGTTATATGTAAATGATACTTCAGTAAAAATAGTGTTAACAATCAGAGAACAAAAGTACTATTCCCCTTAGAATACATTTATGGTGTAGCCAGAAATGACAACAATCTTAATATTTATGTTATTGGAGTAAAAGCTGACCTTAATGTAATAAATGCTTGAATTAAAATATAAAGCTGATTTTATTATTAGTTTAAAATGTTGGGCCCTGACTCTTCAAAATCTCAAACATATGTCTGCTACAAAGATTTCATTATTTACATAGTTCAAGAACTACTGGAGATATGATTTGTAATTACAGGTTTAGTAGATTGAGCTTGATGAAATTTCCTGTTGATCTGAGGGATTTATAAAAGGATAATTTTAATATTTTGCATATGTTTATATTAATATATTTTAATATTTGATATGTTCCATATTAATATATTTTAAACATTTAATATAAATTTTAAAATTAGTAAAATATACTTTTAATCAGGAAGATTTTATTTTTCTCCCTAAATATCTAGTTATTTCAAAGACTATAATTGATAGCAATAATAACACTCAAAGTCTCTTAAATCCTAACAGACGATCTTACTTTATATGAGTTAGTTTGTGTGTGTGTATTTGTGTGTTTGTGAGAGTGAAAGTGTTACAGGATACAAAAATGTTATTATGGTAATAATAACTACAATAATATCCATTACCATGTTTTTTTAACTTCTCAAGGACATACTTTTTTAAAGAAGAATTTGGGGAAGGGTAAGTAATTTGCACATGTTCGCTTGGCATGCAGGTAGCAGATTTCGCATGAAAAACCACATCTGTTACAGTATTACCGTAGCTCCTTATTGTGTCATATTTCCTTTCTAATTAATCCTATTTTATCTTCATAATACCAGTGTTACAGATTTAAAATCAAGCCAGGTGCTTATATATACATATATACACACATATGTGTTTGCTGACTTGTTACATTTATAAAAGTGAAATTTTTTGGTTCTAGAATTTATTCATTAATTAACTCATCTGTTCCCTCATTCATTCTTTCCTCTTCCTCTTGTCTGTTCAGCAAATGTTTATTGAATGTCTTCTGTGAGGCAGGTGCTAACCCAGGTGCTGAATGAGAGTCTAGATAATGTGTGAGAGTCTAGAAGAACAGTGTGCAACATTAAAGGGAAAAAAATTTTCCTATTACAAATGTTTGCTTGCAATAAGATAGCTTTTATTTTTCTGTTTAATAACAGGACAATAATCCTGAGTGATATGGACTACTTAGTTATTATTTTCTGAATATATGGGTAATAAAATTAGTTTTATTTTACCATCAACTCTACTTAGAATTGCCGTTGTTGAGGTGTGAATGATAGAATACACTGCCTTACATTTTGGTGAACAATGGCCGTTCTCCAACTAATGAATCCCTTAATACATAAAAGACTCAACCAATTTAATTTTATCCTTTTGTGCAGCCTCTCATTTTCCTGTAGAAGTGCTAGCACACAGGGAAGCGAGGGAAAGACAAGTAACGAACAAGCAAAAAGGAATAAAAGGAGCTAATGGGCTTGGTTGACATTAGCTAGATAATGAGTTCTTGGATAATTGAGCAAGCCATATTGTATTCAAGTTTCAAATTATTGAATGCTAATGGAAAATGCTTTATTTATGAATGTGATGTGTAGATAGTGGGGGAATTGGCAAAGGGAGCAAAGATGTGATATGTGATATTATTCCCATATTATTCTGAGGATAAAGCTAGGAAAAAAGTCATACCAAAAATTGTATCTGTTTTGCTGAACATTTTAAGTTATGCTCAGTGGTATTTAGTCAGTTAAGTTAACTTTATCTTTGTAGGTAGTTCTGTGTTGTGTTTGTATCTGTGAGTAAGGCTCCACCTGTGAGACGGGAAGGTGGGAAGTTAGATGAGGAATGTAACGTGGTTTAGTTAGAAGAGCAGCGGTTTTATACTCACAGGACTTAGGTTTGAGACCTAGGTTTGAATTACTTTTCCTTGACATTTCTTTATTCAAAAATAATTCTGTAATTTAGGTTCCTGTTCTTGTTTTGCAAGAAGCGCTATTACTTTAAATTTTAATTGGGTAAACTTAGGCAAACCAAAATAGATAGAAAAATCAGCTGTAGCTTAATATCTAAATACATTTTCAATATATATTCTCGTATATATCTTGGTATATTTATCTTTAATCTTTCATTTCTTCCTTTTTAAATTTTTATTTTGGAATAGTTACAAACTCACAAGAGGTTGCAAAAATAGTACAAAAATTTTCTTTGTACCCATCACTCAGCTTCCCCCAAGGGTAACATCTTACATGACTACAGTACCTTATCAAAACCAAACTTGACAATTGGCAATAAACTTCACTAGACTACAAACTTTTTTCAGATTTACCACTTTTTTGCATGCATTTGTATTTTTGCACACATATATATATATGTTTGACTTTTTAAAATCTATAATCTATTCTTATTTGTCAGTTTGTTTGACTTTCTATTTTTGTTCTTTGAAACTGGAATTATATTGCTCATACCAGTTGATATCTCATTTTTTTCACTGGTAAAACGTTGTTATTTTTCCATATATCTCTTCTATTTCATGATTTTTAATGTCTGCAGACTATTTTAACACATAGTGTGGTGAATGTAAATTATTTCACAATTTCATTATGTTGATATCTAAGTGGTTTCTTTTTGTCAGCTCTTAGGAACAGGAAGAAACTTGCATCCTTGGACACAGAATTCCAAAGATTTTTCTGGGTGGGTGTACCTTCCTCTCACTGTGTTTCTTTTTTCCTTCCTTCCTACTGATCAATTCTTAGATTTTTGGGTCAAATACAATTTATATACTTTCTGAGGTACATTGTCAAATTTTTTTCTCCGAAAAGATTAATAAATATTGTGAAAAGGTCCCATCACCTTTTTCCTTCTGAATTACTTAGAGAATAAATAAAGGTAACAATTCAGTGGACACTGAACACTAGGCTCTGTACAATCTTAACATTGTGTCATATTTGCTTCAGACATTTTCATTTTAAGCAATAAAGCAAAATTGATGCTCTCTTTGTATTTTCCCCAATTATGTAGCCTTTACAGAAATAATCTCTGAAGGATTTAAAAGGCTCAATGGGAAGAAAAAGTTCTTTGATATTCTAAAATGATTTATTGTATTCCTCCTCTTTAATAAGAGCTTGTATTAAACATTTCTCTGTGGACACGAGCTAAGTGTTGTGCAGAATACGTTAATGAATGTGGTGCCTGCCTTCTGGGAGACTCAGCTGTAGAGGAGTTTCATCAGAACATTGTAGTATGTCATTCTGCATGAGTTATAGCCTTAAAGAGAATGAAACAGATAGGTAAGACAAAGATGTAAGAGAGAAATACAAAAATATGCAGTCCTAAAGTCCTAAGGTTGCGAGCACATTAATTTCAACCTCTACCTATTTCTCCTCTTTCTTCTTCCCATATTTCTTTAACCAGAGTAAGATAACACCATGTCAAAAAATTAGCTTCCTCTTCCCCTGCATGTTGCTGGGGCTGTGCTCTCTTCTCCTTTCTCCCTTTTCTCCTTTCATTTTTGGTCTTTCTCCACCATGTCATTATTATCATCAGGATTAAATGCTGACAGGCATCCTCCCTTCCCTCCAACAAACACAAGTTGACAATGGAGAGTGTGCCTCCTCTTCTGCCCCTGCCTGTTTCTCTCGATTGCGGGGTTATGTTCTTGGGCCTCTGTGGGCATCCTGGTCCGGAGGTCTGGTTTTCTAAGAATCTGCTCTGGTCTAGAGTTTAGTTTCTTATGAGCTCATCATTACTTATTTCTAGGTTGTATGATTGACGGCCACTGCTCCTAAGAGAGTCTTAAGCGCTGTTTTGAAAAGGGCTGACTAACTAATGAAAGACACTCTCATTGAAAACATACTTTTCAGTTTATATTTATTTAGGATTATATTTAAATTTTAGTAAGTTATGCTTTGAAGTTTAAAAGTGCTTTGATAGTATCTTTTACATTGATCTTTAATATCAATTTAATTAATTATAATTTTATCTTTTAAAAAACACTTCATTATTTTTTTTATTTTCACCCAAGGACTTTTTTTCCTCATTGCTTTCAGAGAGAGAAGACGGTAGAGAGGTGGAGGAAAGGAAGAAGAGGGACAGGGAGAGAGAGAGAGAAACATTGGGTTTTTTTTTTTTTGGCCTTCTTGTATGCAGCCTGACCAGGGTATGTGCTCTGACTGAGAATCAAACCCATGACTTTTTTGGACCTTTTGGTCTGCAGGATGACTCTCCAACCAACTGAGCCATAGTGGGGCCAGGGCATTTGCCTTTTTCTTTTCTTATGTTAAATCAAGTCCTGTTTCCTTTTGCTTCCATTCTCTGTTTCCTGCACTTTCTCTAGAATAAAAATAAAACAAGATAAAACGGTGTCCTCACCTTCTGCTTTGAATTTAACTGTCAAGCATGACTCACAACGGGTGGATCTTTAAGATGATTCATGTATGCCTTTTCTCTTCATTGACAGTGGATCCAGTTCAGATAGCGGGGATTGATTTCCTGAAAGCCTTTCATTGCATTCTTTTTCCTTTTGGCTGCATGTCTCACCATTGGCAATTCACTCAGTTTTAATCCGAGACGATCTGGCCAGGCTGCAGACTTCTGGGCTGTCCTTTCATGTCGAGATGGAGCAAGCTGTGGCCGGAGCTGGGGGGATGGGTCCAGGCTCTGAGTGCATATACTCCTGTGTAAAGGATTAGTAAGGCTAAAGGAGTCTCTCTCTTTGTGTTAGGTTTCTCTGTTAAAATAATTGTCCTATATAGAGATGTGCTTTCCAAGTACTTTTTTCAAAAACAAAATCCCTAGTGGTTAAATTACCATAAGGTTATTGTGCTGCCCCGAGTAAGCAATTACCCAATTTGGAGGGTTTCCTGGAACAGTCAGTTGATACTGCTCAAGGCCAAGTATCTAATTTAGATGGGATGTCACTGTGTGAATAAAGCAATATGATGCCCTCTTAAAAATACTTAAAGCCTTCTCTGTTTGTGGGCAATAGTAGTCTTTTGAACTGGTCATTGTATTCGTTGAGTGTTTACCTCATGAGACTCTTTATTTGTGTTAATGTGTCAGAAGAGTACTATGTCAATTCACATTCATTCACACTTGCAGACATTTATTTATAAATAATTATTGAGCATTTGCTGTGTGCTATTAATGAGCTAGTGCATGGTCTCTGGCCACAGGAAATGGTATCCAGTGAAGGTACAAGAATTACTCAAATAAGCCCACAGACATAAAATGGGAGACTCGTGACATTTTCCTTGGAGTTAGAATGCACTAGATTTCATTCTGCTATGTGTTGGTTTAATAATTCTGGAAAGTCACTTGTTTGGGGAATAACCTGTTTTCCTCAAGGGATCGTCTGTAAAGCAAATGATTTGATGTACATAAATCATTTTTATCGAACTCAGAAACTGGCACATTATGGGTGATTAAATCATGTTAGTTCCCTCTTCTACTTCAAAACAATTCTTTTTTCTTTCTTATTCTAAATTTCCTTTAAAAGAACATATGCTTCATTCTCAGAGGTGGAAAAACATCTCACTTTTCTTTGATACCACTTTCCTTCTACTTCGAGTTCCTTTTGATTTGTTTCCTCAATCGTCCTCCTTCCCCACCATGTCATTACTTACCTTCACTTCCTTGGTTTGTCAATAGATGCTAACTGACTTCATTTCCTTGTTCTCCTCTCGGCTGCTTCTCCAGTCTGACCTGAAATCCATCTCTGGGCAGGGCATTCCCCTGCTCAAAACCCTCTGATGGCCTTCCCCTAAGAAGCCATTCAAGGCTTTTAAGATAAGGACCGCACTGGTCTTTCTTGCTTTAGCTCATGTTATGCTCCCCCTCAAACACACATCTCTTATTTCAGCTACACTAATGCACCTGCACTTCCAAAACAGAACCTGAACTTCACCCTATTTTTGTACTTGTCTCACTTGACATTGCCATTGAAAAAAACTAGCAATATTCTCATTAATTTGCCATCTCTCTCTCCGTAGCTACCTTTACTTTTCACCTTTATTTTTTAACTTAAAAAAAAAAAGGTTGCAAGATTTGCACAAGCTAAAGAGAAATCAGAGCATCCTTCTCCTCTCTCCATCCTAACTTTTTGGCCATGTTGTCTATACTCTGGGTCCTCCTCTCCCTTATGCTCCTGCATCTGCTGCCAGGTGGCTTCAGTCCTCATCACTCCATCCAAATTGCCTCCAACAGATCATCAGTATCTATTTGTTGCTTATTCAGTGGATTGACTTGAAGTCCTTACCTTAAGCAGTCTCTCTTTAGAATTTGACTCTGTGAACAATCTCTGTCTCTTTAAAATTCTATGAATTGTATTCACTGTGTAGTATGGTAGCTGGTAACGAATGTGGCTATTTAAGTTTAATTGAATGAGAATTAAATAAAATTTAAAATTTACTTCTAAAGTCACACTAGTGAAATGTAGCTATCAAACCACTTGAAAGGTGGCTAGTGTGATTGAGGAACTAAATTTTAAATTGTATTTATTTTCAATTAATCTAAATAATAATTTAACCAGCCACCTGTGGCTAATGGCTACCTTGAGAGCATGAAAATAAAGAACATTTCTGTGATCACAGAAATTTCTATTGGACAGACTCCTTGAGCAAGGTTTGGCAAAGTGTTTAAGGGCCAGTTAGTACATATTTTTGCCTTTGCAAGCCAGATAGTTTCCATTGCAAACTCTGAATTCTGCTGTTACTGAGCAAAAGCAGCCACAGAGAATATGTAAACAGCTGGGAGTGGCTCTGTTTCCGTGCAGGTGGTGGGCCAGGTTTTTCACGTGGCTGCAGTTTTCTGGCCCCTCACAGAACCCTGGTTTTCAAAATACAGTTTTTTTCATTTTCTTCCTCTTTTTCTGTAAAATGCTACCTTTTTGGTCTTCCCATTTCTCCTCCCATCTCTCCCTCCTTTTCATCTTGATCTCACTTCACCTTTGCAAAGACTCTATAAAGACACCCTCTTCTAGTGTCCTGCTCCAGCCCACCATACCCTTTGCCACACAACTATGCTTTCGTAACTTATCTAGGCCAGTCCCTTCATCTGTAAATATTTGTAAAAATAGTATTGCCTGATAGGGTTATTGTATATGTTATGTCCATCATGAGCACAATTTTATAAGCAATGAAATACACATTTATATGCATTTCATTATGTATAAAGTTGTGTTCATGGTAGGTGTAAGTACTCTCACACTAACTTATCAACACTAAATAGTGGTTCAGACTTGGAGCCTGACTGACTGACATCCAATCCCAGCTGGTCACACACCAGTGTGGACCTGGGGTAGGCTACTAACCACTCTGTACCTCAGTTTTCTCATCTGTAAAATGAGGATGCTATTAGTATACACACAGTATGGTTATGAGAATTAAATGAATTTATGTTAAATGCTTATGGTATTATGGTGGTGCAAAGTGCTACATTGCTGGTTTTCATTTTATTTTGCTGGTTTTATAGATGAGGGAAGAAAGGCCTGGATATGTAAATTTGCCTACACTCTTACTGCTAATAAATGACATGTCTGAGATTTGACCTCTCCCCTTTGACCTTAGAGCCCAGGCCTTTACACTCCACTACATTCTTTCAACATCTACTGGCTCCTTTCCATAGTCTCTTCATTGGAATCTCTCCTTATAAAACAATGAATTATTTCTAATAAACATTATATATTCATCACCAGTATATAGATTTAGTATTTTAGTGTATAGATAACCAAATGTATTCATCATCTTTGGACTTGATTCTTTTAACTTTTAAAAAAGAACTTGACATTTGTCTTTGTTTTTTTATGAAAATGTGATGAAATGAAGACCCAAATAGTAGGTCATCATTGAAGGAAATTGGAATATGATCCAAAGAAGGAAGATCATATCAGAAGGTAAATTACTGTTGGACTTTCCAGTTGTTTAATAATGAATCTTTGCAGATGACAGAAGTCAGTAGCTGAGACTATAGGGAGGGCTGCAGCACTGTGACTGGTAACTGTGGTTGTGCTGGAGGGAGGAAGCTTTCGACAGTTATTTCAAATTGAAACATGGCCGTTTGCGAAAGAGTTACGCGTGTCACACCATTCAGAGTACATTACATTTTGTTCTTGGAACTGGAGGGACCGGTGCAATTGAGAGGAACATTTTATACTTATTAATTCAACTTTCCATAGCTGGGTAATCAGATTCACAGAGTAAATGCTATCAATTTCCTCCTCTAAAAGAAGTAATTTTTGTGTGTGTGTGTCAGAGTTTTTTCCTTTTATTATGTTTAAAAAATTGATTGAATAAGTACATGCTTAAATAAAAAGAAATTAACTCTCAGCAAGGGGAAGTTGGTGGTGATGGGAATTCATGGAAATAAGAATCATGTGAACATCTGCCACCAGCTCCTCTGGCATCCAGAGATCAAGGCCGTGGAACTTGTCAGGCTCCCGATCTCTTACAAATCCTTCAGGCATCGACCATGTTCATTGACCTAGCCCAGTGTGTGAGCCAAATACACACTCCAGTGTAACTCCTTGGATGGACAAGGCCAAAGTAAAATACAGGATGGGCTAAAGTCTGGTATTAGGTATTAAAAAGCCTGATTCAGGGTAGGCTAGGATGAAAAAGAGAAGAAATCAAATTCAAATAGGATTCCCTCCAAATAGCTGAGTCTTTCTGTGCTAGATATAAGCTAGCAGTAGTTAATAAGGAAAAGGCGAGGGAAAGTGGACAATTATGTACAAGACAAAATCCATAAGGAATTTCAAGAACTTTCTTCTTTACGGAGCTCCTTCTGATGACCCTGAACATTGCCTTTGTGATCTCGGACACTGATGATGTCACACCTTGACAACTTTTCACGGATGTCTAACATTGCTGTACTGACTATATAATTGCACTAGTGGCAGTTCCTCCCATTTCGTTTGCCCTGGGATGTATCCCGCTGTTTCTTAAATTATGATATATAGCAACTTTAAAGTGTATTTCAATTTGCTAGAATTGACAGATCTTAAGACTTTTATATTGGTCAGGATAGACTAAATTTTGCTGCAGGGATAAACAACCCTCAAATCTCCCTGGTTTAAAAAGCCCAGGTATGTGTCACTCATACAAGTTTATCTTGGGTTACCTGGGAGATTTGCTCCACATTGTCCATCTTCACTCATGGATACAGGCTCATAGTTACCACTTGGAATATCATTTGTTTTTGTGGCAGAAGAAAGAGTGAAGAAAATGTGATGAATATGCATTGGATCTTAAAGATGTCTTTGATTACTTCTGTGGCCATGTCACAAGCCAGAGCAAGCTTCTTGGTCCTGCTCATTTTATGGGTATGAAAGTGAAGTCTTGTAAGTGCCTGGAGTGAGGACAGCGGAAATCATAGTGGACAGCAGGAATGGTGATGACAGATTTATAGCAAATCTCTGTGTGATTGGAAGGTTCTATATAGATCTTTATTATAACTGTTCAGCAGCTTGAGGTTGATTTTGATGAGAAAAATAAATAAAAAGAAGCAAAAATTTTATGGCCTAATTTTTAGTTTCTGAAATCTGAGTTTAGATGCTGTCATAACTATAAGAAATGCTCCTTTTTACTAGGTAAAAATTAAAAAGACGTTTTCAGCCCTGGCTGTTGTGCCTTAGGGAATTGAGTCCTGGCCTGTGAACCAAATAGTTGCTGGTTCGATTCCCAGTCACGGCACATGCCTGGGTTGAGGGCCGGGTCCCTGTTTGGTGGTGTGCGAGAGGCAACCACACATTAATGTTTCTCTCCTCTTTCTTCCTCCCTTCCCCTTTCTCTAAAAATAAATAAATAAAACCTTTAAAAAAAGAGATGTTTTCATTTAATGAGAAATTTTTCATTAATATTAGTTATATTGATTGTAAAGTTGATAATTCAGTAAGACCAAGAGCCAAGCAATTTTGACCATTTTAATTTATATTTTATTTAAATATATTTAAATCACCTATTCAATACATAAATACATGTTCATAAAAATTAAGCAGCACAGAAATAATTGATTAGATAAAAATATAGGCTATCCCTTTTCCATGCTGTCCCTCAAATTTTTCTTTACCCAGAATTTAGCACTATTAACATTTTCTCGTCCATTTGTCTAGACTCCTTCTTGTTCTTTTATACAACAGAGATGAACACACAAGCAACTTCCTTTAACAAGTCCTCTTAGAGATATATATCTCCTCCTAAATTGCTGAACTGTGCACTTTATTTGGTCATCAACATGGTATGAGGATGCTGGTTTCTCTCTATTCTTACCACACTACTTATTTTACCTTTCTATCAGTCCAGTGGGGAAAAGGGCATCTCATCGTTGTTTTTGTTCATCCACTTGATTGTTGTTAAGGCTGAACATGACTTTTTTGTTGTTGTTTATTGGCCATATTGTCTTTTTCCTCTATGGATAATGTCCTGAGATTCTTTACCTATTGGATTTATTTTCTTACTGATTTTTAGGCGCACTTTAAATATCATTCAAGTTGCAAATATATCTTTCCCCTTGGTATTGATGTTGAAAACATGCCCTCCCCACAGCTTTATGTTGTTATCTATCTATCTATCTATCTATCTATCTATCTATCTATCTATCATCTATCTATCTACTATCTTTCTATCCATCTATCATCTATCTGTCGTCTATCTACTTTCCAGCTGTTTACCTGTTTACTTATCGGTACTCACAAACACACACACAATTGAGTTTGAGATGTAGGTGCTGAGTGGAGCAGATTTCAGAATCCAAGTAAGGATCTCTGTTTACTCGTTAATTCTGATTTTGGATACTGGAGTCCTTCTTCCAGTGGCCTAATTTTTAGGGATCATTTAAGGGAGAAGAGGGGTTTTCAGGTGTTAATGGTACATGGGGTTTTTAGGACCCAGGAAGTTATGTAGAGCCTGGTTCCATTCTATGGGCCTTAAAACTCCTAGAGGGTCATCTGTGCGGGAGCACTTCCTGTTTCAGAAAGTTAGATAGCAGGCTGTTCAACATTTGTCTGATGTGTATGTGTGTATGAATGTGTGTGTGAGGGGGGTTGCTTTTGTCTTAAAAATAGATCCAAACATCCCTGGTCCATCCTTTATTTCTACCTGCCTCTGATCTTGAAGTTATTTCAGAGTTTTATTGACTGATTTTTTTATTACATGCTTAGCCATTTTATTACATGCTTCATTAGGATTTATACGTTTCTCATGAATGTATTCTGTAGTATGATTGTATAAATTCTTCTACATCTTTATATTCTTTCATTTTGATTTAACAGTGTGTAAAATGTCACAGAAATGTTTCTGGACCTTGAGAGCTTGTTTGGAGATTCTGGCAGGGGAGTGCAGCTACTTGTATACTCTGGACTGAAGACTGGTCCTCTCCTCTAGTTGGGAGGGTTATCCCCTTCGACCAAGCGCACAGCTTCAGGAGTGAGGCATCTGGATTGGTGAGGGAGGAAGGGGACACTCCCCTAGCCAGCCAGACCAGCCCAATCAACCTGGCAATCAATGGGGTGACAGTTGTCGCAGCCGGATCGCCCTCACATCCTGTTTCTCTATTAGAGTACTCGGATCTACCATGTTTCTCACGACTTGTGGACTTAGTCATTCTGCTCCTGCCTGCTTTATATATTCCCCCAAATTTGCCACTGTTCTTCTGACCAGTGGTAGCACCATTTCTAGTGGTTCCACTATTTTTATCAATTTAACTTCAGTTTTATGTTTCTTTTTTCTGTTTTTCAAGTGAGCTATACGATATATTTTAGTTTGCTTGCAATTTTCTGCAGAAGGAATTTGGGGCAAGAGTGGGGTGGGATAAAGAATATGAAATGTTTTATTTATTTCCTCAATGGAATTAAAAGCTGAGTTTAAGGAGTTATTTACAAGACTCTATTGATGTAACATTCCAATGGTTTTATATATAGAAATTATATAGCCCTGACAAAGACTCTGTTATCTATTTATTTATCTATCTATCTAAAAATATAAAATGCTAATACATATGGGACAAATGGAGTATCACAAATGAATGAGGACAGTAAGCATTAGTCAAAAAATGATGCCTGAAAAATTGGTAAATGCATACAATTGTACTGCCACACCACAATATGTATACACATATATACCATGCAGTACATGTGTAATAGAGATATATATCATATTGCATATATATACATGAATAAATTAATGGCACCTTGAAGAGATCAATAAAAAAACAAGACTAGAATTAATTATCTTAGAGGAAAAACTTGCAAAAGAAAATGATAAGTTTATTTGGCTGCATAAAAATTTTAATTTTTTATGTCTTGAATACTATAGTTTAAAATTAGTGAAACAATTTAGAAAATAACTTGTAACAATGTCAGACTTAAGTTTAATGTCCTGTGTAAAGTGCTTTAAAATATTGATAAGACCTTGTACTTAGTACTAGTAATAAAAGAAACTAAAATGGAAACTCTTTTTTACTTCTCAAGTTGGAGAAGACTGAGAATAATTTATCTTTGGAGGAGTGTGATAAAATGGGTTTTCAGGTAGTGCTGATGGTTATACAAATTGATTCAATATTTTCAGAAAGCAATTTGGTTATTTTATTTGTGTGTGTTGTTTGATTATAGAAATTGAGCCTGTAAATATAATGAAAACAACGTGACCAATATGTCTCTGCAAGAAACATCATCCCGGGATAATTTAAAATAATGACAATAGTGTGAAAGGCAGTTTGAAACAGTGTAGGATTAAGTTAAATGATAGAAATTCATTGCAAATTTAGATCATTTCCAAATAAGATAAAATACTGAAACATTAATTACCAAACATAAATTTATCCACTTTTTGTATTCTTTTACAGAGGGATTAAATCTATTCTGGTCTATTAGTAACACATGTTTTGTGCAATGGCTAAGAGATTTTTTTTTTGTGTGAAGAAGCATGTTCTGTTAGAACTCATGAAAAAAATATTTATGTCTGCTAATCCACAAAATGTTAATGTAAAACACAGTTCATGATTGCTAAATTCTTATTTTCATTAGAAGTTGAGGTTCCTGAGGGTTAAGCATTCTAACTGATAATTTATATAATTAAACCTATTTGAAATAATAAGAGGAACATCTTTGTGTTCAAGGAAAGTAAAATGTATGCTGTAGTAAAAGAAGCTATGAGGAATGAAATACATGTTGTTTAGGGAAAATAAAGTAATTTTCTCCTAAAGAGAGACCAAAAACAAAAACTGGACAAAATTTGAATATAAAAAAAAGAAAGTTGTAGAGATTTATAAAAAAGAATCTTTGGAGAGGAATTTGTGTTTGGTTAAGCTGAGTAATATTGAAATAAATTTATTTAAATATCAAAATTACACGGGCACAAAATTAGAATTGGTCTTCTTTTTGTTGGAAGGACAAGTTTTGTTGGACATTTGATCTGATATTGATAACAAATTGAAAGTTCCTTTATCTTTCAAGTAGCCTACCTAAAACAAAGAGGTGGTACTTTGTCGGCATAATTTCTGTGCTTCATGTTATCTCTGCGATCAAGTCTTTGATTACTTAAGTAAACCTAGTCTCTTCAATATTAAAGGAGCTAAGTTTTGCCAGCAATTATGTAATCTTCTGTATTCACCTTTGAAATCTTTTATTGTCAATTTGGTTGAATAGATGATTAAGTACTGATTCATAATGACCTATGACCCTGTTTAGTCAAGTGCCCAGTCCTTTTCATATTCTTGACAAACTTCCCCAAATCAAATTCTAAATGAAGTCCTTCTAATTCTTAGCTAACTTTGAGATTTTTAATAGGGTCCAAAAGATTTGTTCCCTCACATATAGAAGAGAAATATTAAACCAATTAGGCTTTCTTGATATGTTAGATTACGTGGTGAGCATTGTCAAATAAATGATAATTGACCTTCCTAGGTTCTATTTCATGGGTGAATATTATCAATATGTTAATGTATTGTAGAAATTATATAAAATTTATGTCAAGGAGGGGGAAAATTTCTCCTTATCACGCTTGAGTTAATATGGCTAGACTAATAAAATTTACTTAAAACAGATTAAAAGGGGAAAAACTGATTTAATTTTGTGCATACAGGAAGATAAGTGGATACTCAAAGAAGAACTAAGAAAGCAGGAAGATTTTATATCTTTTTACACAAAGTAACAAAAATTTGTTGAAGGGTCATAAAAACAATTTAGGATTAGGTGCTCATTTGTGAGGAATCTAAGCAAAAGATGCACTTGAGTAGTAAATTAGTAAAAAAAAAAAAAAGTAGAATGATTAGTTTATACATGCTTCTTCTCAGCCTCGAATTCTCTGATTCTGGTGATAAGGATGTTTCCCTCCGTCTCCAGGTGCAGGGAGGGCACCTAGCACAGGGATTTATTTCTCACTTCCTGGAGACAAAGGATGGCTAAGGTGTCCTTGCATTGGCTGGTTTTCAATTAATTTTAAATCAGATTAATCAATATTCCAAAGTGTCATATTTTGGAGTTGCCTGCTCTATGCCTCAACATTCTAAAATTCTGGCTAGTAATATCAGTCATAATTCCAGTTATCTTCTTATAATGAGTATGTTACAGAAGTAAAATTTATTTGTCAATTTAATTGTGATAAATGCTTATTAGATCTTTTTAAATGGGCATTTTTAAGTTTTGTCATTTATAGAGAGTTACTGTTTTACTTTGATGCTTCATTTTTAGGGAAAGTCATGGAAAGGACTCTGACAAATTTTTTTTATTTTATTTTTTTGTTTGTGTATAACTCTTTTTATTTATAGCCTTACAGTATCTAATCAGAACACTTGTTTACAAAGTTATTTCTGTCAGCTCCTTTCTTCCCCATCTCCTCTGCGTGCTGTGTCATACATACAGTTGTAATACAGCTAGATTTTGCATAGCCCGCATTCCATCTTGGGCTTCCCCACCATCCAAGTTGATTTTTTAAAATTTGCAGTCAGTCATATTAACTCTTTGAGTCATACATACAGTTCTGTGGGTTCTGACAAATGTATAGTTATGTATTCACTACCACTGTACCAATTAGGACAATGTAAAGTCATCTTAAAGTTAACATTTAAGTCAAAAGCTTATTTTATCTGTATTATTTGGAGATTTTTTTAATTTTATTTATTTTTTTAATTTTATTTTAATTGTTATTCAAGTACAGTTTTTTGTCTTTTCCTCCCATCCCAGTCCACCCCCACCAGTGCTCCCCACCTCCCTCCCATTTCCACCCACCTTAGTTTTTGTCCATGTGTCCTTTATACTTGTTCCTGTGACCTCTTCCCCTTTTCCCCTGAAATTCCCTTCTCTCTCCCCTCTGGTTACTGTCAGCCTGTTTTCTATTTCAATGTCTTTGGTTATATTTTGCTTGCTTATTTGTTTTGTTGCTTAGGTTCCTGTTAAAGGTGAGATCATATGGTATTTGTCTTTTACCTCCTGGCTATGCTAAGTGAAATAAGTCTGACAAATATTTTAGAATACAAGTTTCTGATAACTTTCAGATCATACCACTGAATTTGGATTTAAGGACACTTTTTCTCTTAAGCTGTCTATGACTTACAGCAACTTGGTAAAGTACATCTTTGTGAACAAAGATGAAACAATCACTTTTTCACTCTACCTGATCCCTCTGGAATTCAGAATACATCAAATAGCATTCTTTATTTTCAGAGCAATATTACGTATTATTTGAGTTCAATAAGAATCTGTTCTCTTTGTAGAGAGGCTACTGCTTCTTCTGTGGCTAAAATTGTATTACAGAAAATAAATTATGTTGACCTGGGGAACCCCTTTTGAACTTGAGTCACAATGACTCAGGCACTCATGTTACCAGTCAGGTAATTCAACAGGTCTCCAATGGTTCTACAACATTTTCCCTGTGCCTACTGCCTTCAAGTCTTTGGTTCAGTGAATCTCATTGTCCTAACTCATGACCTGTGCCCACTGGGATGCATTTTCACTTGCACTTGGCAGAAAAATGTATATGGGAGTTGTTTAAATTCTTACCTACTTGGCAGGTATTGCACGAAATGATTATTGGTTACATCTATTGCATTACCTAGTCAATCAGAGACTCAGCATTGGTTATCACCCTTAAATTTACACATTGCAGAATAAAACTAGAAATGCCAGATGATGTCTCTGACAATGAAGGGATAAGATTTTCAAGAATTTTATTTCCACAGTGGGGTCTTGGAGCACATGAATACGTGGTCAGAAACATTAAAACATTTAAAACGTTAGGGGCGCCCTGGCTGGTGTAGCTCAGTGGACTGAGAGCAGTCCTGTGAGCTAGAGGATCACACTTCGATTCCCAGTCAGGGCACATGCCTGGGTTGCAGGCCAGTTCCCAGCAGGTGACACATGAGAGGCAACCATACATTCATATTTCTCTCCTTCTCTCATTCCCTGCCCCCTCTAAAGACAAATAAATAAAATCTTAAAAAAAATGTTAGGGGCTATTACTGAATCTATTGCCCAAGCCATGGCTGCACTAGAAAAATCCTAACATTTACTTGCTCAAGTTGTTTCAGATAACTGAATTGCTTTTGACTATATTCTAGCAGAACAAGGTTATGTCTGTGTCACCACTGTGTACTTGAATAAATTCTTCAGGACTGATTGAAACACAATTATACAAAAAACAGAGAACAAGCCCACTGGTTATAGCTACCTCTACAAGGCTTTTGGTCTTTTGACCTGTTTAGATGGGACGGCCTCATGGTTCAGAATTATCCTACAATTTGGAATCAGTGTCCTGTTTTTAATTTTAGGACTAATTGCTATTATTAAACCCTAAATTGACTGTCTTTCACAACGCTAGAAGAACTCCATAAGACTAATGGCAGCACAGCATTTTGAATTGATTTCTAATACATACAGGCCCTTAGACGGACATTTAAAAGACAAGATTGAAAATGATTTGAACACCTATGCTGCACTTTGCTAGCTTTTGCTTATTTCATAGGACTGGATGGCAAGCCTTCCTCTGCTTTGGCATGCTTGTTGCTCAAAGGTGGCTTAGAGGCTCCCAAGAACACCACTTCCCCTCCTACATGGGATATGACATACCGGGAATGAGCATTCCTGACAATAGGGGATCACAATGTGAAAAGAGGAGAAAATTGAGAAAACCTACTCTGATTGTTAAGTGATGCTTTTGAAAAAAAAATACCGTGATCAAAAGGGGGAAATGTGAAAATTGACATAAGTGGAGCCATTTTAAAATGGAACCGGAGCAGCCATTTCAGAGGAACTGCCTTCCTTGCCCGGTGTCTGAACCTTTGAACTGGGCCAGACCACCCACCTTCCATGACACCAAGAATGAGGATTTCCTGTTGACGGGACCGATAACAGTGAAATGTTACATAGTGACCACTTCACCTGTCCAATGAATGAAGTACAAATATGAAATCTTTAAAAAACAACTTATCTCATCTGCCTTTTTAATTTCGTAAAAACCATGATTCCCTCTTCTGTGATCCAGAAACTATTTGGGTTTTTACCTAAATCTGTTTACCCCCAAAATTGCAATTTTGGGATCCCAAATAAACACGTTGCCTCATAAACTGGTGCTTGTATTTTAAGCTGACAAGCTGGGCTGTGGGTTGGAGGTTGGCAGAAAATGATAATAATTTTGGACTTATTTTTTCCCAATGTAAGTGTCTAGCGGACAATGGGCTGTAAGTGTATGGAACTCAAAAAGGAGATTAGGGCTAAAGCCAATGGTGGAGGTTGAAACCATAGGAGTGTAGAGATCACTTAGAGAAAGTATGTAGAGTGGATAAAGGAATGGATATAGAATGTTAGAGCTTACTGTCAATTAAAAATTTGGCAAAGGAAGAAGATTCCATGAAAGCTGTTGGTTTGCAGACCAACCCTTGCACAGAGAAGGCAAGAAGAAACCAAGAAAGAAGCAGGCCATTCAGATTGGCAGGTAGCAGGTTTAATAAGCAAGGCAACTTACATTCCAGATTTGTCTTTAGTGGCTGCAAGATGAGTAAATCTCTGCATCTACCCTCTAGAATCTTAAACATTTATATAGAGGTCTTAACTGGATTCAGTCATATATTCAATCCGAATGGTCTCAGCAACACCTTACTCTCTCAAGATTATGTCTTTGGAAAGGCTGCTAGTTTGGGAATGGTGTGATGTACACTGCAAGGGTGGGGGCAGGGTGAGAAGCCTCTGATTGTCTGGGTTGAGCTCAAGGTAAATTATACAGTAAATTTTTCATAAGTATTTGGAATTGAAAGGGCCCCTTTCTGTGACATGTCAAAACTTGATTGAATATTGAGCACAAAAAGTGGTAGAGTAGAAGTTGTAGATGAAGGGAAAAAGAAAAATGACATCAAGACATGTTCCAGCAACTCAACCTTCTTGTGTCTGAAATGCAATCTTTTCAGAAACAAAAGCAAATATAATAACAAAAAATACACAGAGATATCTTGTAGGAAAATTTCATATAACATCTTTCCTTATTTTTGCTACTGATGTTGAGTAAACTATACATTTTTCTTGATGTATTGGTTAATTATGCCTATAATTATGCTGCATATCAAGTAACCATGAAATCTCCCGGTCATGAAAAGCAGTTACGTCCATGCATCTGTAGATCGTCATGGGATCAGCTGGTCTAGGATGTGTGTAACTGGAAACGTTGCTCCAAGACATATCAGGCTGGGTTGAGCTTTCTGCTTCTTGTGGGCTCTGTCCCCACCTGCAAATATTTTTTTTCTGGGCTCCAGGCTGAGAAGGAGGTAGCAGTAATACTTGGAGGCTCTTCTGGAGAAAGCAGAGGTGAGGAAGAGCAAGCCTAGTGTCCAAGCACTTTCAGGCCTCTGCTTGCATTGTGTCTGCTGATTAAATAAAGCAAGTCACATGGATAAGCCAAAACCAAGGGAATTATTCTTCACTGCAGGAGGTGGGGGCGTGGGAGAAGAGACAATGTTTTTGAACAAATATTGAATCTCTCACCCTGGGTAATTCAGAATCATTATGTTAATTACTTCTTGTGCTATGCTGTAAGGTAGTCATAGGCAGTGTTATTAAAGTATTTAGTGTCGTTTGATTGTGATGAAATGATCCCTCCTCTTGCTGCCTTCTGAATCTGTTACTACTTAATGCTGCCACGATGTCTACAGCTGTTCTTAATTCCCTGCTTAATTTCACACAAGACTCTTTGGGTGAAGACCTGACGGTGATACTCAGCTACTTAAGAGGAATTTTCTTGTTTCTTCAATATTTTTTCCTGTCATTTGGTGGTGTTATAATGTTTGTTTGTCTGACAAATGGACCATTATTGTGCTTGTATTTTTACTCTAATCCCCCTCAAAAAGTGGTAAAAGCTTAGTCTTTTCTTTTCATAAAAATGAGTTATATTTTCTTAAAAATGTATTTCCATTGATCTACATGTCTGTATTTTCAAAGGAAGGCATTGATTAATTAATAAGTGAAAAGTACTGAATCGCAAAATTTCATAAAAATTAAAATTTTATATGCAATGCATTCTTTACTAAAACTACAAAGCATTTCCAACATGCGGAAAGAGATTATATATTGTTTATGTAATTGCAGACATCATATTTAATTGAAACTAATATAGTATCTGTCTGTCTATCCATGTAGATATCTTTCAAAGGAGACTTGAATTTTCCAATAAGTCTACTTTTTTCTTTTTTCTTTTTTGCAGCAGCTACCCCAGCTTCGGCCATACATTTCTCATTTGCGCTCTCAGCCTATTCATCTGTGCTGCACTTCCGTCCAATTCATTTTATCAATGTGGATTATTTTATTGCTCTATACTCTAGTTTCATCCTACACAATAAAATCCACAAAGATGTCACCTAGAAGAGTGAGGTATTTTTTTTAGTGTACATAAAAGTGAACACAGAATCATTAAAATCAAAATGTCACGTGTGTACCGTCTTACACATCTAGTTTGTACGATCGTTGCCTGGCATAACGTGCACAGGAAAGCACTGTTGTGAGGGCTGCACCGCCCCCCTAGAAATGCCCAAGCCTAGTAAAGTTTCAGTGTCTTTTGAAAAGAATCATTCACTTTTACGTTCCAATTATTTTTCAGGTTCGTGGAAGGAATGCTTAACATCTGTTATAATGCCGTTGATCGTCATATTGAAAATGGTCAAGGAGATAAGGTTGCGATCATCTACGACAGTCCCCTTACAAACACTAAGGCGACTATCACCTACCAAGAAGTCCTGGAGCAGGTAACACCATGAGTTTTCTGTCCATGTCATTTGGAAGTCGCACAGAAATTCTTTACATAACATACATTATCATTGTAAAACCTTTAATTCTCTTGATATATTGACATGTTACCATATTTTTGATGCACATTGGAAATAGAGGTGTGCTAACTCACTGAAAGTGTTTTTATCCCTTAAATTTGTATTTTATGGTACTGGAAATCTCTAGGAATATGTTTAAGTCCTTTCTGGCCTTCGTTTTCCATCCCTCTTGCCATCACCTCTTCCAGCCATTTTAAATTTAGCTTTTATACCATTGAAGCTCTCTCCCAGCTTCCCTCTTACTCATGTCAGATCATCACTTAAACTGACGCCAGAGTTTCTTTTCTTAAGAAACAACATATTACTCTACCCTACCTAGAAGTTTTTCCCTTAAAAATTGCTGTTGCTCAGAGAGTAAAATGGGGGATACTCTGACGTATAAGATGCTTTGGATTCCAAACATGGCATCCCTCAGTTTTATTTCCCAATGTTTGTGGCCGTGAACACAACAATTTTTTCATCCTGGGTGTCCTGTCACTCCCTCAGGTACTCTTGGCCCTTTGTAGCTCGTTGCCCATGTCCATTCCTTGCCCTCATTTACTCTTTCTTTTTTTTTCTCACCTGTGTAGTTTGTATGTGAATCATGATATTGACAAATGAATTATGAGATTTTCTTTTAACATTAGGGTAAGAAGGGGGTTTCAGAAGCAATTATAACAGCATTTGAGCATGGTGGACTGTGGGAGAGCTATTCTAGCTATGGGGGGCATTTACCATATTCCACCAGGTATAATGTGCAACCTTATTTTTCCCTCAAAAATTTGCACAAAAAGTGCACATTATACATGGTAAAATATGATATCTACATCTGAATGAAAGGGAGATGTTAGTGTAGACCGGGGTTTCTCAACCTTGACACTACTGACATTTTAAGTGAGAGAATTCTCTGTAGTGGGGTGCTGTTGTAGCAGCACCCCCCTTCTCCATTCATTAGATGCCAGCAGCAGCACGCCTCTCCCAGTTGTGACCGTCACTGATGCCAGATGTTGCTAAATGTCCCCTGGGTGGCACAATCACCATTAACTGAGAACTACTGGTTGAACAGTCTGTCCTACTAGGATTTGCAAGCACTTGCCCTTAAATTAAGGCTCTTTGAATCACATTTTTTCTTTTGCTTTTTCAATATATATTTAGAAAGTTTGTCCAACTCTCCCTGATGCTCTGAAATTAATATCATTTTGCAATGAATGGCAATGTTCCTATTTAACCTTCTAAGAGAATATGAGAAAGGCGACTGAGACAAAACAACGAGCTGCCCAATCCTGAGTTCTTGCAAATAATCACGAGAGAAAGCAGAAGCCAGTTTTGCTCAGGCTGGATTACAATCCCAGCCTCAGCTGATTTAAATGTTGAAGGATTTATGAAAAGGGAAGACTGAACAACCCGACTCAGAAAAATGGCACACCCCAAAGAAGGGGCAGCAATGGTGGGTTAGGAGAACCCACAGATTTTCTAGTAACTAGACTTGCTGACTTCAGTCAATATCCTATAGATTGGCAGAGGAGGAACACCTAATTAGCCCGATTTAGGTTACATGCCTAAGGTACCAGGCAGTGGGGGAAAATGTCTTGTCCTCTCTGAATTTCATCATGGGAACCGGGGTCCTGCCTCCTTCTAGGACTCTAGTTAGGGAAATCCAATCTAATAAGAAGGGATAGCCCAAGACAGAACAAAACAAATGATTTTGAAAATATATTATTGGTAAATTATATTGTTCTGTAGGTAAGAGCTATGTGTTTTCTCAATAAATTATACCGAGAACTCATATTAGGGCTGAGGAGGATAGGCAGGCACTCCGTTATCGAGTGACTTTGCTGTCATCCAAAGCCCTGCCTTAATTAGAAAGCAGGAATTTCTTGATAACCTGTTATACTCCATGTTTTACTTGAGGTTTGAATTTTCAGCTTTTAGACAATGTTTATTCTTTCATTAAAAACTTGTTCTTATTTAGGCATATTGTCACGCTCTCATTTTATTAATATTAAGGCCCAAGATGCTGGGAAATCTTAATTGATATACAGATTAGGAAGCTAATTTACATGTTATAGAAATGTTCTCTATATCAACATATTATATTTGATACATAACCAAACAGCAGAGTCAAACAAAAAGCTTTAGAGAAACCTAAAATCTGGAGAGTTAAATAATGATTATTGTTCTTATCATGTTCTGTTTTCTTTTTAACTAAGTACATCAACATATATGATAAATACAAATCCACATTTGGCTTAGAAGCTGTTTTGCTTCTCATCTTGATTTGCTAACATTAAGTGTAGACTCGGACCCTTTTGGGGTTTGTACTGGTTCATTGGTTTCAGTTTAGCTTGTCATCAAAGTACTTAAAAGGTCTGTTTCTCTCACCTGCCGACAGCGTCTGATTCCCCAGGCTTTTCTTCTCTAAAGTAAAGGAAGAACTGTTGGGAAAGAGAGAGGCATTGCGTTCCACTTTGATTACTTTGGTTCCCTGTGGCCTTTATTTCATTAAGTAGAGAAGACAAAGAAAGATTTAATGGGTAATGCCTTTGCGAACAAACAGAAAGAAAGTGCCTTTGTACTTTGCTTGTTTTAATCTCTCCTGCCTCATTTCTACTGGGAGTTTCCGGCTAGGTAAAACTTTAGTTAGCATTTCTTATTTAATTAGTGAACCAACTAATTTTAAGCTAAATGGTTTTACTGACATGAAAGAACTGGAGGTTTTACAGAACGATTCAGAAGTAGAGCTTTTTCACAAATTGCCATCTTTTGTGTGGATCGGATAAATTGACTAACTATAATTTTTGTAGAGAGATTTGAGCCTGGTTTAAGATCACTCATTCATGCCACAAATATTTGTTTTATATGCCAAACCCTGTTGGGAACATGGGAAACCAGGTAAATGGACCCACCCCTGATTTTCAAGGGACTAAACTACCATGTAAACATGGTAATGAACATGATGGGGGTAGTGTTATATTCTCTGAAAACATGAGAAAGCACCCAGCTAGGGAGAGGTTGATGACATAGGATGGCTTTCTGGAAGAGTCAATACCGGAAATTAGCCCAAATGGCCAAAAGTGGGAAGGGAAAAACTGGGGAGAGGGAAGTCTCTCAGACGGAAGGAGCAGGTCCTGCAGAGATACTGAGAGAAGAGCGAAGCTAGTGCCCCCCCGCAGTGACTTTGGTGAGAAGTGTCGCACAAGCGGTTAGGGAGAGGTGGGGCTAGACTGAGCCATACTGGAGGACTGAGAGTGCCACACTATGTATTTGTATTTTACTCTGAGGGCCTTGGAGAGAAAAGGACAAAATCCAACTCTGTGACCTGTGGCTCACTGTGACCTGTTTCCGTGACCTACTGCTGTGACCTCTGCAGTGCTCTGCACACCCCAGCTGCCCTGCCTCCCACAGCCAACTCCCCTGACCCGCTCCACCCCCTCCTGACCCGCCTGTGTACTCCCCCAACCCACCGTGCTTGAAGTAGATTAGTGCTGTTTTCTGTTGTAGAATAGCAAGTTCCATGAGGGCAGGGTTTTTTGTTTTGTTCACAGAGATGGTGCTTGGTACATAGTCAACATTTGTTGAATGACTGAGGAATGGATGAATGAAATACCATTGGAAATTTCTACGTGACTCTGGTTTCCCTCATTGTAGAAACTTATCTTTGAATTGTATCAATAATAGAACTCGATCTTCTCTCCAAGTATATTTTAACTTAATATCCGTTGAGGATTTTATCTTATTTATATTTGGCTTGGTAGTTCAAAATAAATTTTTTCTCCTTGAATTTTTCACAGACACAACTCAGATTGGCATTCCAGGAGACATGTATGTGTTTGTTGTGTACTGCTCTTCTTAGTTCTCTTCCAGTTAGTGCCCTCAGTGAAATAAAAGGTGTGTGTGTGAAAGTTTGTATATGTATATATAATATACATACAGTGTTGATCATTCTTAGAAATTCCTACGTTGAGTTTATTTTCTCCATTTCTAATTTTACTTAGAATTTACCTTTATGTATGGTAAATTTGTTTTATTTGTATGTAACAATTATATATTTTTTGTATCTATTCACTAAATAAGAACATGATCCCCTCAAAGGCATTCAAGAAATTTTCATGAATATACGTATACAGGGAAAATTGATATTACCCAGTGTAAGCTAATTTTTTTCTGATTTAATTTAAACTAAAAATGTCTATTATCTCTATGAAAGGTAACGTTTGGAACTATAATGATGGCAGTGGTTGTAATTATGAAGGTTGAATAATTTAGAGGAGAAAGTTACTCTGAACTCTAGGGTCATGTCCCATAAGTTCTCCTGAACTCTGCCCTTTAGAATGCTCTCTTCAAAGTGTGAATCTCATAGTCTCAGAAATATGTCAGGGTGAGATAATATGATGTTCGTTTGTCAGTCACATCATTAGTATTTCCTCAAGCAGAAACCTAAAACAAAAACCAGATGATGCAGAAAGTCAGTCCAGCCAGTGGTTACCTTGTTGAAGGGAAAGGATACAACGGTGCCTATTAAGAGCTTCCTTTCTTTAAACTTCCTAAATAAGCAATACAAAGTCCATCTGGGTTACTGTCAGCTCCACTAAAAACTATCTCTGTAAGGTAAGTTACCCTTTTCATGTTTGGTAAATAGGTGAATGATGCTAGTATGAGAATGAACTTCCAATAGTTCATGTATGTTTTTTCCTAATATGTAATTCTTTACAAACTTTTATTCAAGTGTAATATATTCAGATTAGTGCATAGCTCATAAGTACAAAGTTTGTTGGATTTTCACAAATAGAACATGCCATGTGACAAGATCTGTCATATAACCAGAGACAGAATATTCCCAGCTCCCTAAAATCCCCGATTATACCTCCCTTCAGTCATTTTCTCCCCACGCTCACATGATTATATCTAGATATCAAAAGACTATTCGTGATGGAGTTTGCCTGCTTTTGAACTTTGAATAACTTGAATAATAGAATGTACTCTTTCCATCTGGCTTTTTTCACTCAACAGTTTGTGTATGAGACTCTTTCAGCTCATTGCAAGAGGTTGTGGTTTGATCACTTGGGTAATGACCAGTTTGGGCTACCACAAATGATGCTGCTCTGCATATGTTTGTGCACTGGTTTTGTAGCCATATATATGCATTCGTTTGGGGGATGTGCTTCAGAGTAAGATGGCCACTTTGTGGAATGCGTATAGGTTCAGTTGGAGTAGATAGTGCCAAATAATTTTCCAGAGTGATTGTACCAATTTATATCCCTCTTCTGGTATGTGAGCATGCTAGCTGTCAACATTTGGTATTGAGAATCTCAAGTTTTAATTTTGGCCTTTCTGATGAATGTGTAGTGATACTGCATTGCGGTTTAAAGTTGTGTTTCCCTAATGACTAATGAAGTTGAGCTCCTTTTCCTGTGCTTCTTCCCCATTTTTTGTTGTACTTTTCTCAAGGGCCCATTCAGATTTTTACTTTTCTATTGCAATTGTTGCCATTTTAGCAAGCGGTGGGTGAAACTTTCTCACATTTCAATAAAATACCATATTATTCTCTGAAAACCTTAAGAAAAAATAAAGATGTTTTCATGCAAGTGTTGATTAAGTGGTTTTAAGACTCTAAAGCTGGGAAGAGAGTCTTCCCTGTTTTAAATATAAGTAATGATAAAAGCTGCACTTTACTCATTTCTACTAGTCTTTCTGTGGGAGAATATTTGGAAGTAGATGTCCTCTGGTAGAATAACTTAAAACAGGAAGTATGAGCCCAGTATTGAAGGCTGGAAATGATCTACCGAAGAAGATGCGCACCACTACTTTTAACAATAAACGGCTCTAGATATGTTTGTTTTGACTGGTCTTTCTCAACCTTGTTTTCCCATAAGCCTCACTATTTTTGTGGTTTATTTTGTGTGATACAAGGTTGCATCATAAATTTTAGCAGAAATACTTGTATTTAATTTCAAATGAAAGATGAATATATACCAACTAATGATTTAATTTTTTTAATCAGAATTGTAACTGAAACCTTATTTTGAATTACTTTTAGAGTTAATAAAATTTAAGTTAGATTCTGAGAGTACTCCATGTAAAGAATATAAATATTAGATCAATTTAATAA
>PVKM010013956.1:0-29624 GCA_004027735.1 Carollia perspicillata | reverse complement strand
TTTTGGGCAGGTGTAGGTTTCCTTTTTTTAGATTGTTTTACAGTTTTGTCTACTAGGTGGGATGGTATTTTCATTCCTTGAAGGAATTTAAGCTGATTTACATCTTTCTTAAGAGGTTTGGAGGATCTCTGTTTAAATTTATTTGTTGTTTTCTTTACTGTTGAAGATGTAGGCTGCCCTTTTTGGGGTTGCTTTACAGATTTAACCTTGGCAAGAGCTGTTCTTGCAGCCACTTTCCCTGATGTGGGCTGTTTCTGTGTAGATTTCTCTTGAATTTTCTTTTTTGCTAGAGATCTTTTTGGTCCTGCTTGAGCAGATTTAGACTGATTGACCAGTTCTGGGGAAGCTGGTTTAGATTTTTTCAGGTTTTTCTTTTTGGCTAGAGTTGCTTTGAAGGTGGGAGGTTTGCCTTCTTTGGCTCGATTTGACGGATTCCTGGCAGCTTTAAACAAAGAGCTTTTAGACTGATTTGGTCTCTTAGAGGCTGGTTGTGTTTTTACTATTGATTTAAAGGCTTTAGGTTGAGTCACTTGTTTCTTGGCAGGTGCAGTAAAGGTTTTTTGGGACTTTTTTGGTACTTTTATTTTGGCTATAGCTGTTTTCATTGTTGTTGCTACTTCTCTTAGCTGACTGAGGTTTTTCTTGGCAGATATAGACACTGTCTTTTTAGATTTCGTTAGATTTTTCTTTTTTACTTTGGAATCCGCTCCTGTTGCTGTTGCCTTAGTTGGCTCTTTTTTGACTGCAGTTAACTGTTTATTGTTTTCTTTCCCTAAAGTTTTCTTTTTGGCCAAACTTTTCTGGGGGGCTTTTTTAGTTGCTTTTGCCTGATTTTGTTTTCTTCTGGCAGGTGATGATAGAGTTTTGTGATATTTAATTGGTCTTTTCTTTGAGGTTGAAGAAGTTTTGGGGGAAGCTTTCATTGCTGTGGACTTAGGTGATTGTTTTCTGGATAATTCAGGCAAGCTATTTTTAAAAGTCTTTAGAACTTTCTTTTTAGGTAGAGATGTTTTTGCAGCTGTCCCAATTGTGGATTGTTTTAACTGTTTCTTAGCAGGTATAGACTGGATTTTCTTAGATTTTTGTGAACTTTTCTTTGTAGCTGAAATTCTTTCTAATCCTGCCTTAACAGTTTTTGGCAAATTCAAGTCCTTGTTGGCAGAGGTAGACGAGGGTTTTGCTGATGCATTTCGATTTTTCCTTATGGTTGAAGCTGGTTTTGGTTCTGCTGCAATCCATTTTGACTGTTTCTTGAGAGTTGTCCTTTGACTTTTTTTAGGCTGGTTTAGAGTTTTGCTTGCCCACAATGGGGTATTTTGTCTTGTTAGAGCAGATGAATGGAAGGTCAATCCTTCCTTGGTAGAAGTCAGTGTATTTTTCTTAGGCCTAACTTGTATACTTCGTCTTTTTGATCCTTGGTTAAGTTTTTTCTTTCTATTTGATGTCCTGGAATTTGAAGATAATTGGCTGCTTTCTTTGTTAGTCAGTACAGATGTGGCAGAGGCATGAGAATGGCCTTGAGGTTTGCGAATGCCCTCGCTGGATGGAGACCTCCCTTGTGATGTCCTGGCTGGGGAACTTCGTACTGGCCGACTGTTAATCCCCTTTCCCGTTGCCTGGCGCTGTGATTGCTGACTCACACTGAACTGTAGGGGGAGGAAGCAGGAGATGTTACCAAGTGAAATATTCAGTCCATTATTGTTTTCTATTTTCATTTCAGTTACAGAAACTGGTCTGCTTTTTAGGTTGAGAGGTGCTTTGGTTTTGAGTGCAATATAAATTTGGAATAAATTGTACTATGAATTTAAAATCACAAGGCACAATATGTGGGTGATTAGAAAAAATATTTGGTCATTAACTTCAGTGCTAAAGTGTTTAGTATGAAAATCCAACCAAATACAAAAATGTAATTTTATGAAATCCAATTAATTGGTTTCCTGAAATACTACCAGTAAATCTAAGAAAATTAAGACTGCAGAGTGAATATCATTGTCATGTCCTTTAGGAATTAACCAAAGAATAAAATAAGCAACCATGTTACATGAATGTCACTGAAAGTATTATAGGAAAAGGTCAGTTTAGAAATTATATGACAGAGAAATATTTGAATGTAGAAAGTTGGATACTAAAAATATTAAACAAAACATTCAGTTTCTTTTGCCTATAAAAGCTTTGTCTGAGGCATTGAATGCTGTGGGAAGAATTATATGAGAAAATAGTGGTGGCATAAAAGGAAAGAATCCTTGAAGTGAAGCATGGCTGGTTAAACAGAATTGAACAGACACTTGAAGCTCACCTATAATTCTGTTACTAGAAACAATGCTATCTGATCAAAAAGAGACATAAGGAACTAGTGACAAGTGCATACATAGTTAGAAGAGAAGAGGGTATTTGTTAAGATTCTGCAAGAGATATAAAAGAGGAAAACAAATGTCATAAAATTTGAGAGAACCAAGCTTACTCAGAAGAGTATATGAAACCTATCTGAATATGTTATATTTTAGATAAATCATATTTGTGACATACAACAAAATTTTATCTTAGATACCAATAGAAGAGATTATCTTCCTTTTCACTGGATTTATGTCTTAATTTTTATTTTTTAAAGTTTAATATTTATTTTTAGAGAGAAGGGAAGGGAGGGAGAAAGACAAGGAAAGAAACATTGATGTGAGAGAAACATGGATTGTTAGCCTCTTGCACACCCTCTACTGGGGACCTGGTCCACAACCCAGGCCTGTGCCTTGACTGGGAATCACACCAGTCACACTTCACTTTGAGGGATGATGCCCAACCATGCCACACTGGCCAGGGCCCATTGTGTTATGTCTTAAGTGGTAGAACATATTATAGCCTTCGACTGTGAGAACTTAATAATAAGACTTGGATGGTGAGTGAAAAACAAACTTGACATATGCATAAAACTCACCCTCATTTTTCAAACTTCAGAAGGGACCATCCTTAAAATACAGGTGGTAGGGGAACATGGACATTAGGAGAAGTAAAGTCTTGGTGATTTCCTTAAAGTTTAGTTATATTCCTCCAAATTTATTTGGAGATTTTCTCATACCTTGTTCTCCTCAACTAATAATCATTCTCTTTTGCTTCTTTCTCTTTTTTCCCTTTACTTCCTTTCCATGTCCCTCTCTCTCTCTTTTTTTTTTTGCCCCTTCTTCTCAAATTCCAAGTGATTTTGAATATTTCCATGGGTGTTAGAAGTAGAAGGTAATTGTTTGTGTTTCTTTCCATCTCATGTGACTCAGTTCTGATTTTAAAAATACAATGCCATAGTCTTACACTGAACCCCATCTCAATGTTATGTAGCTCTCAATTTTAGGTGGTTCTTTTAGTTTTCAAGTGTATAGAATCTTACCGAGAAACAAAAGGCAAAGATCAGGATAAGTCCAGTCAGGATTAAAGACTTCATCCTGTCCTTTTAACCCCTGTAAGTAAAGAAACAAGAGAAATGTTTGTTATGCACTTGACCATGGAAGGATGAGTTTTACCAAACTGCTTTGTGATACAAAATTAAACTTTTAGTAGCAATTTAAATAATAAAGAAAAATTATTTAAAAAAATTAAAGTTAAATGTGGATGTAAAATTAAAAGATACATATTTTCTGAAGACACCATTGTTATTTAAAAACACTAAAAATTAGTTTTTTATTTGATTTGCTAATGAGACTTCTTTAAATTCTCACCTATGAGAAGAGTTTCATCTTCTATTGGGAATTATACTAATTAAGAAATTCCTCACCTACCTATTTTCCACTCGCTGTGTGCATGTGCACACTACACACAAATCCTACTTGCCTTACTCTCCCAAATTCCATCATTTAGGAAAACTGTAGTGGTTGTGGCATAAAGAGAGTCCTAGGAAGCTATATGGTATGCTACCGAATGGTCAACTTATGGAACTCAGCTCCTATATGTGTGATGGATGACATGGTGTCCTATGTATTACTCTGTTGCAAGGACAAGTTCCATGAGGTCCTGAGATGGTACTATTTATGTTTTGTTCTTCCCTCCAAATTATATTTTTAGTCTGCCGGATGCTATTCTGTTCTTAAAATATTTAATAAAATACTACTGTGTACTTTGCCTATTGCTATTTCATTTTCAGATGAGGTGCACATCATTCACAAAGTTATTGAACTATCAAATCTATTTCTGGTCTGTGTTAATCTAATTTTTGAAGAACACTATTGCATTCTTTCTGATATAAGATGGTTATGTGGGTGCAAAGTGTATGATGTCTCTATGATGCCAGTTTATTAGGATGGGTATACAGAAAAAAAACTCATATCAGGGTTTTGTGAAAGCAAAATGAAAAATAAAGGCAGCCTGTAGCTATGTTAAGAATTACCAAACAAGCTCAGCATAAATGAGCTACTTCTAGTGGTGTGTGGCTTGTGAGAATGATGGTGTGACCACCAGCTTTTATTGCCATCAGTACCAACAGATCAACTTTTAGATCATCTTCAGAAAACCTTTGAAATGACTTGGTGCTTCAGTTGAAGTCAGAACTGAATTAGTTTACATCACCATCTTTCCTCACGAAACAGTCTCTTCCAAGTGTTCCCAATTGCAGTGAATGGGACATTATTCACCAGCAGTTAGTATAAGCCAGAAATCTGAGTCAGTAGATTGTTTCTCATTCTCTTATGTCCTTCAATCACTTAATCCTCTCTGTATTTTACTACCTAGACAGTGTTTTGAATCAGTTTACTTCTCTTATGCAAATTAGCATCATATCTCACTTGGGCCACTTCTTAACTCGGCAAATATTATGTAGTCAGCACTGTTGTGGAAGAGGAAGATATAGTGTCCCGAATTTACTGGGTTTTCAATTTCATGGTTACCAAAATAGTCTCTTAACTGGCCCACATTCCTGCTTTTAATTAATTACAGTCATTGTGATATTTATAAAATATGAATCTGATTATTCTAGTTCTCTGGTTAAAACTTTCACTGGTTTCCTATTGCTCTTTAGCCTAATGCCAAAAAAAATTTCTTCATGTGGCTCACAAAACTATTTGCAGTCCTGTCTTTCATTGATTTTCAGTCACACTCTCTAGTCTCGCCCACATTGTATGTGTGTGCTTGTGATACTGCTCTTTTTGAAGGCCTTTACATACATATTTCATTATACAATTCACTGAAATAAGGGCTTTTAGTCTACTTACATATTTAAACAACTCCAATCAAGTTAGCTAATGATGTATTTATTGTCAATCTAATTCTTATCTTATAGGAGGGAATTTTCTCTAGTGTACAACAAGCAGTCACTCTCTCTTCTCTTGGCTTTTGTGAAATTGTCTTATCCTGACTATCTTTATACCTCTGAAATTCTTTCTAAATTTTTTGTTTATGGGTTTTCTTTCTTTCTCTCCACATCAGAGTTCAGGTATCAGTCCTATAGCAATATCCCAGTACCATCTTCTGCTCTTCTACTTAGAAATAGCATCCATCTATATGCTGACTTCTAAGTTTATTGATCAAGACTCCTATATCCATCTTTTTCGAGATCACCTCCATTTGCTTGTACTATTGCACTTTTAACCTAGCCTGCCCAAAATCAAAGCTCTAGCCTCTCCTTGATTAAGAAACCAGGCGTTAATAGAGAAAAGAAGATTCTAGAAACATTGTCATTATCCACACAATTACCTTGAAAGCAATGTCTCCTTGGGATCTTGGTCAGGACTTGATTCTTTTTGATCCATCCAGTATCTATAAGACTTGATGCTTGCCCGTGTAAAAAGAACTAATTGCATGATTCTTCCATCTAATAAGACAACAGTGCCTTCCCTTAGTACCTCCTACTTTTTGCCTATTGGTTGTGGTAGGAAGCAGGGGCCAGGGAAAAAATTTTCATACATGGGATTATTTCAGGTTAATCTTTTAAAATTTTCCCTTCAGATTTTCTGTGCCAAGAACATTGAGAACTCTATATTATCTTTTACATGCAAGGGGTAATGAGAAAGCTGGTAGCAAAATTCATAAAAAATCTGATTGTTAAAATATAAGGCTCCTATGCATATCACTCATTTTAAGAAAACCATGATTCAGTTTTTTAACTGCTGTTAAAGAATAATTCATATATTGTTAAAAGTTCCCAATTTTTTGAAATTTGACCAAGCTTGTTTTTGCAGTTTACTTCAATATTCCAAAGTTTAAGAGAATTGAGGAGATAAATGTCTGATAGAATGTAATAAGAAGGTATACTCTTTCCACCACTGAGTTAAAACAGATATAAGCATGTGAACTTAAAATGCCCATGTGAATGGAATATGTCTACCCCACTGCACCCCATACCACTCTCTCTTTGGGCTGGAATTCCTCAAATTTTGAAGAGCACACCTTTAATTATCTCACAATCAAATTTCTCAATACTTTTTCAGTTGTGAGCATGCACTAAGAAATTGAGATAATTTCATTTGGCATACTTGTTTTTATTCATTTTATACTGATTTACCATTTTTACATATTGACCTATGTTAATCCACACACCAGAACACATGTCAGATTCTCTGATTCCCACCTAAATAACTGAAAAATCACCAATGTGTTTGAGAAAAAAAATGCAAAAAGGTTTTAATGGCAATTTTAGAATGGCAAAAAGAATACTGAACCTGGCTTGGAAGACGTAGGTTTAACTCCTAGCTATGTAATTTTATTACTATGTGATCTTGGTAAACTTATTTGCCATGCTATTTTCTCATCTATAAATGAGAATCATCCCTGTTCTATTTACCAGAAAGAGTTGATGTTAAAATTAAATTAGAATATTCATTTACTTTGTAATCTCTAGACCACTATATGACAGTATTATTTACAACTTGTGCATTGAGTTTTCCTAATATTTATTATTTATAGGTATATTTAATATAACTTCTAATTTTAACATTACTGGGTTTAGAATGACAACTTTGATCTGCTTATTCATTTAACAGATATTTTTTAGATATCCACTCTGTAGAAGGTACTGTGGATGCAGTAGAAAGACAGACTCAGTTCCTCCTTTGATGGGGTAGGGGTTCACTGGAAAGCAGTATAACATGAACAGAAAAGAATAGCTTTCATCCATTGATATCTGGTTAACTTAGCAAGTACGCTTTTATTCAGCAATTCTTTTGGACAAATTTTCTTCACCTTTTCTTCCAAGAACCTCATGAAGATCAAAGTCAGGGTTTGGCTGCCCTTGAATAGTTGGATGCTTGTATGATAATGAAGACTGTGCAATAACAATACACAATATTGTCTTTCCTGAGAATTAAGGTAATCACTTTAAAGTTAATACAATTATACATCTGCATGACTGACACACTGATTTGAGTCATAATGAGGTGTGACTCCTTTTTCTTCTATGTTTGTCATTACTTTGGAACACTAATCATAACACTTTTATGAAGTAAATATTTCAGGTGTTCCAATTTACGGTTTTTATTTTGATTGAAAATGGAATATCATGGAAGTAACTTTGGAGGTTAAAGACTGATCTGCATATTCTGTAGCACAATTAATACTTAATATTATCACTTGATTTGTACTTAACAATTTTTGTAAGAAAGAACCTTATGTGAAAGCTTTATGATATAACATTATAAGCTCTATGTTATGTAAAAATTATTCATGCCTTCTCCAATGTGAATTCAAGGATATTCAGGAAGTTTTAGAAAAGATTTTTTGACCATCAGTACAACATATTATATAGTTATTAACATATTATTGACATGGAGGAAATAAATTGTTAAGATTTCACATTTAAACACCAATCAAGATAATAAAATATTTCTGAACATATTTCTATAAAATTTTTGTATATTGACATGACCTTAGACATATTTCTATCAGGCTGTTTTGAAAAAAGTAGGAGACTAGTTGCTGACATGTGGTTCATACTCAATAATTAAACAAGGGAGTTTCATACCAACCTACCCGTCTGTCTTAAAATATAATGTTTACAAAATCAAGGCAATGTGAAATTATTGTCTAGTAAAAATTTGAAAGGAAAATAAATATATATTTTTTTGAAAGAAGGAAAAGAGTGATTGAATAAATAAAAACTATGTTTTTAGGTTCTAGATAGTAGGTAGCAATTCAAAAATAGGTAAGAATTTGCAGATATAGTGCCATTTGAGGAACAAAAAATATATTAAGTGGAGATATCTTCATTCTGATATATATACGACATCTGTTCAGAATGTATCCAGCCATGTACTATGAAAAATAAAGACAGTTAATGAAGAAGGTACAAGGTATAGGAAGCATTGTATGTAGGATAATGACGCCAAAGTCCCCTTCAAAGCAGGCACCTTAGGACCTTACATAGTTCTCCCAATCACCATCAGCTACCCTGTCCTATGTTCTTGGATCTCATCAGCGGTTTGAAATCTTTTCCCTTTCAAAGATGATTTTAGCTTGGGGAAAAGCCAGGAGTTGCAGATTGACAAATCTGGGCTGTAGGACCCTGAGTCATCTGAGTGATTTGATACTTCACCAAAAAAATCTTCATGAGACGTGAGTATGAGTGGCTGCATTCTTGTGATGAAGCTGCCAATCACCAGTTGCCCATAGCTGAGGCTTTCTGAATTATCCAAATAGTTCCACAGAAGAATGTTCAAGCTTAACACAAAATTTGATTCAGATTCATTTGCTCTACTTGCTCAGTCATTTTGAATGCAACAGCCACACAGCACACATGATCACTCAACTGTGTCTACCGCCCCCACTGACTAGTACAGTGAAGTTGTCATTGTTCGTGCATGCACATTTCAGTCCACTGTCCTTAGCTACCAGGTTACATCAATGTCACTCAGACTGTTCTCGTTATATTAATGATGGTTGGACTTTTTCTGGAGAGACCTCTTATGTCCATATATAAAATCTGTAAAACATATATTTCTTATATATATATATATTTTTATTGTTGTTCAAGTATAGTTGTCCCCACTTTCCCTCCACCATGCCCCACCATCCCACCCATCCCCGCCTCCCACCCTTGAACCTACCCCCTTTGGCTTTGTTCATGTGTCCTTTATACATGTTCCTTAATGGCCCTTCTCCTATTTTCTCCCATTATCCTTCTCCCTACCCTCTAGTTACTGTCAGTTAGTTCTTTATTTCAGTGTCTGTGGTTATATTTTGCTTACTTGTTTGTTTGTTAATTAGGTTCCACTTATAGGTGAGATCATATGGTATTTGACTTTCACTGCCTGGCTTACTTCACTTAACAAATGCTCTCCAGTTCCATCCATGCTGTCACAAAGGGCAGAAATTCCTTCTTTCTTTCTGCTGTATAGTATTCCATTGTGTAAATGTACCATAGTTTTTTTGATCCACTCATTTACTGATGGGCATTCAGGTTACCTCCAGCACTTGGCTATTGTAAATTGTGCTGCTATGAACATTAGGGTACATATGTTTTTTGAACTGGTGTTTCAGGATTCTTAGGGTTTAATCCCAGCAGTGGAATTACTGGGTCAAAAGGCAGTTCCATTTTTAGTTTTCTGAGGAAATTCCATACTGTTTTCCACAGTGGCTGCACCAGTCTACATTCCCATAAATGGTGTACTAGGGTAATCTTTTCTCTACAGCCTTGCTGGCACTTGTTTGTTGATTTGTTTATGATGACCATTCTGACTGTTGTGAAGTGGTACCTCATTGTGGTTTTAATTTGCTTCTCTCTGATGGCTAGTGATGCTGAACATCCCTTCATATATCTTTGGGCCCTCTGTATGTCCCCGTTGGAGAATTGTCTGTTCAGGTCCTTTACCCATTTCTTAATTGGGTTGTTTGTCTTCCTGGAGTAGAGTTGTGTGAGTTCTTGATATATTTTGGAGATCGAACCCTTGTCTGAGATAACATTTGAAAATATATTTTCCCATATAGTTGGTTCCCTTTTTATTTTTCTGATGTTTTCTTTAGCCATGCAGAAGCTTTTCATTTTGACAAAGTCCCATTTGTTCTTTCCTTTATGTCCCTTGCTCTAGGGGATATATCAGTGAAAGCACTGCTGCATGCAGTATCTGACATTTTTCTGCCATGTTCTCTTCCAGGACTTTTGTGGTACTGTGACTTTATTTAAGTCTTTTATCCTCCTTGAATTTATTTTTGCATATGTTGTAAATTGGTGGTTGAGTTTCATTTTTTTGCATGTAGCCATCCAGATCTCCCAACATCATTTGTGGAATAAGCTATATTTACTGCATTTTGTGCTTCTGCCCCTTTAGTGGAATGTCAATTGACTATGGAGACAAGGGTTTTTTTCTGGGTTCTCTCTTTTGTTCCACTGGTCTATGTGTCTGTTCATATGCTAGTACCAGGCTGTTTTGGTTACAGTTGCCTTGTAATATACTTTGATATCAGCTATTGTGATTCCTCCTACTTTATTCTTCTTTCTCAAATTTGCTGTGGTTATTTGGGGTCATTTATGGTTCCATGTAAATTTTTGAAATGTTTGTTCTATATCTGTGGAATATGTCATTGGTATTTTAATAAGAATTGCATTGAATCTATAAATTTCCTTGGGTAATACGGACATTTTGATGATGATAATTTCACTGTGAAATGTTTTTTATCTTTTGTTTTTTCAATTTTCTGATAATGCTCATTTTTCTTTGCTCACAGTCATCATCTTTAACTTACCATTTTCAAGAATAAGGAAATATGATTTCCCTCAACAGCTTATAATTTAAGTTAGTAAATTTGTTTGTTGAATGGATGAACAAATCAGAATTCAAACATGTATACTTTAATATTCAATATAGTGCTTTCTGAATTACCAACACAATATTTCAGTTATAGATTTATTGAACTATTTGAGCTCTTTCACAGTGTTGAAGTAATTACACTTACAGTAAAATAAAATTTGCTTGTAGTAAAATAAAAAAATTATTATTTTTTTCCAAAATTTCTGACTGTATAATTGAAAATGACTTTATAATAGTATATAGATCTATTTAAAAATCTTTTTTAAGGGAAATTTATAGTTTATTTTTTGTGTCAATTCCTATATGCTTATATTTCCCTTGAGAGAAGAGTTGTATAGCTGTCATTGATTTTATATTAACTTTTTCTCAGTCCATACTCTTTTCTTATTTTGCCTTTGACACCTAACTATTCATCCATATATCCATTCTTCTTTTATTCTGAAACTGGTTAGTCAGGAAGTGAGCTTCTCCCTTCACTCCATGCTAGTGCTCAATGATTAGCTGAATATAACAAGAAATAAGTATTATTTATCTGTTGCTACAAAATGATAGATGCCTGATCACATGTTCTACACAATATTATACTGGAGGGCCTAGCAAGGAAAGTAAATAAAAGACTGGAAAGAAAGAAACAAAATTCTCATGATTTCCAGACATGTGTTACATGTAAAAAATTTAGACAAATGTACAGGAAAAGGATCACAATTACTAACAGAATATAACAATATCATTATACAAGCAGTTAATAAAACCAATTGTATTTCTATATATTAGCAACAAAGAATATAAAATTTTAAAATAATTATAATTTATAATAACATAAAATACTTATTAAATTTAATGATATGTTCAAGCTCTGTACTGAAAACTATAAACATTTATTGTATTAGTTTCTTATTCTGCCATAACAAATTTCCATAAGTTTAGTGACTTAAAAACACAAATTTATTATATTACAGTTCTTAAAGTCAGAAATCTGATATGAGTCTCACAAAACATTAACCAAGGTGTAAGTAGACTTTATTTCTTTCTTGATGTCTCTGGGGGAACCTCTTTCTTGGTTATTTGGGTTGTTGGCAAAATTTAGTTCCTTTTGGTTATAGGACTGATGGGCCCATTTTCTTTTGGCTTATAAGCTTAGAACTATTGCTAACTTTCTCAGGCTACTACATTTATTTTCTTTTAATTCCCACCAGAGGATATGTTTATTGATTTTAGAGAGAGAGGAAGGGAGAGAGAGAGCAGGGGAGAGAGAGAGGGAGACATACGAGAGAAAGAAACATCGATCAGTTAGTTGTCTTGTGAACACGCCAGAGATCAGACCTGCATGCTAGGTATATATTCTGACTGGAATCCAATGTGCAAACATTTGGTGTACGGAATGATGCTCCAGCCAACTAAGCTATCCTGCTAGGGCATTTTTTTTTTTTAATTAATGGGGGGAAAAAGGAGAAAGGGCAAGCAAAAGAACACGAATAGAGGACTCCTGAGCACAGACAATGGGCGGGACTGACTGTGGGAATAGGAGGAATGGGGTAGGGGTGAAAAATGGAGAAAAAGGTGGGACAAGTATAACTGAACACCAATAAAAATAATAATTTGAATTCGATCTTTTTCACATTTTATAATTTTTTTCATGAAATTAATGGACGTAGCACTTGAAACTTAGTTATGTCATATTCCTGAACTTGCCTCTCTTCCAGACTCTAGCATTTGAGTGAAAGAAAAAATAAAAGCTTGTAAATCACTCCTAATAATATCACATCTATTGAGGATTTCAGCAAAAGATTTTATGGGTGACCACTAAGCACTTTGTAAGTGTTGAGTGATTTATACTTTTCCTGGCATGGTGTGTTAAATATGGAGTAAGCACATTCATTTTCCTTGCAGTATTTGACTAAGGAAAAAATTGCCATATTTTTGTACTTTGAGTATTCATCAACTTTCGTAACTGTGAGAACCTCAGTCCCCAAGGCTTCGTGGTTGTGTGTGTGTGTTTGAACAGCTGTGAGACGGTAGCTTTGATTCTAGAGGAAACTGGCCTTGCAGGTCAAGAGCCTCAATCAACTCATTGTTTGCTGTTGTGAGTCTTTTTGTAGTGGTGGTTATCTGTAGCCTGCCTATGCCCAGAATTTGTCGTTGGGGATGATTTTAAGTTAGCAATACATTTGGGCACATAAGTTTAATGCTAACTATATGGGCCTTACGATTCCAGAGTCACATTGGGGTCATCTGGATTGACACACCATGGCTTAATTCTTCTCTGGGCCCAATGACTAGGCTGTCAATTTAGATGTTCCAGTGTTATCCTGGAGAAGACATTCTTGATCAGTGTTAGACCATGGAGCACTTGGAGAATCAGATGAAATTATGAACTTTGCCCCCAGTTAAACTTGGGTGCTCAAACTCACGTTAAATTTGCCTTGGAATTTTAAGGTTTTGAAGATCCCCAAGGCATAGCCACAGACTTTTCTCAAGTTAGAAGATATAGTTGCATTCAATTGGTTTTATTGTATAAAAACAAAAAATTAGATGTTGCATGAAAATACAATATAAGGGGAGGAGACAGAGCTGAATCTGTGAAAATCACATTTCTCTCTTGACTGAAGGCAGACATGTGACCAAAGGAGATTTGGTTTCAGCAAGATCTATAAAAATGATGACAGTTTGTTATTTGTTAATAATTTTTAGGATATGTGGCTTTTATTTAGCTTTCATGACTTGTCTCTTTATAGACAAGGAGTTAGTATACAAGGAGTTTATCAAATTAAATATTTAAACTTAAATATTTAAACTTGCCATACAGTGAACTGAAAATAAATTTCACTTAATATTTACATAAAGATACTGTCCTTTACATGTTTATTTATAAGTGATATTTTAGAATGGTTTTAACTTAGAAATCTAGATTTGTGGGTTTTGAACAAATATAACTATAGAGATCATGATTATACCATTAAAATCATCATAATAAAATAATATATTTTAGATTAATAAAATATTACTTAAAATACTGTAATAAATTACTTGCCTTCATATTGTCTCTGTTAATTTTCTAATTTTGTTTTCTAAATTTTACATAAAAAATTTATTGTTACCTTCTTTTTTTCTACTAGATGTTCTATTAAATATCAATTAAATAATACAATTTATACATATGCTGATTTGAGTAAATAAGTGATTTTTGTTGCTGTTTTTTTCAAATTCGGCAGTGCCTATGGAAATAGATACACGGTAATTAGGCCTTACTATGTAAACTCAATAAGGACGTGAGGTATTGGCTATAAGTAAATCTTAATATTTATTACTTTTACTTTTTCTTTTCTAATGCATTACATTTTACATGTTGATCAATTTTTACAATTCTTTTACAATATGCAGTCTCACTTACATCTCATAGTAACTAAAATTCTGAGAAAATGAAATTTTAGAGAGACTAATGACTTGCCTAAGGTCACACAAATGGAAGAAACATTCTTCTCTATCTAACTCTATTACCATTATGTCACATAACAGTGTTGTATTTTAGATCGTAAAACACGTAGACATAGTATAATGCACTGAAAATATTTATTGCAAAGACTCAGAATTTTGTGACTTCCTACCCACATTATTTCACTCTCTTTAGTCTTTTTCTACTTTATTAATCTTTCTCTTTATTTTAACTTCTTCCCATAAGTTTTAAATTATTTTAGACTCTGCCATTATTCATGGTCTCAAGTAATAAATAGAAACATTTTGCATCACATTTAAGGTTCTGAAAGTATTCTTTTAATGTGTATATGCTTTTCAAGCTAAGAATTAGATTTTTTCCATGAGCTTATCTTAAAATAAAAGAAAATTGTGGTGCTTTAATGGCATGGATTCTTTCACAAATGATGTCTGAAATAAAGATAAATATGGGAAACATATTTCCTTTCACTTTATTCATACAAAAATTAGAGTGGGGAAATACTGTTAAATGATTAATATGAATTTAAACTCATACCCTGTATAAATCTTCAAAGAAAATTTATTTTTGAAATAAGAAAAATCACGAGTTCAACATTCTATTTTACTCTATTATGTGAGAATAGTAATAAAATGAAACTAATAAATCTGGGAGTGTTCCAACTGTCAAAAATGTTTGATAATAAAATGTCCAAGTTTTCTTCATTTTCTAAAAGATTATTTTTCATTTGTTGTTGGAACGGAATCTAGTGTATCAATGCTGACACCATCAAATTAAAATTTTAATCAACTCAGTTTTTTCTGTCCTCATAACAGACTTAGTTTATCCATTTATACTATTTAGAGTTTATAATTGTATTGATAAATCCATAAATCTTGTCTTCATTTTTTTCTTTTGCTCATTTACCTGTGTTGTCTTCTTTGATGCTTCCATAGAGATTTTAGACCGCGGGTGAAGTGAATGCCACTGTGGTGGCCTCAGGTGTGCTTGTGATGAATTCTGAGGAAGCTTCTGGAATAACTACAATTGTTGGTTGAATGGTAGGAGTAGATGTAGGTTCAACAGCAGCAATGGTATTGATGGTAGGGATGATTTTTTTATCCTGAATTTTCTTTGGGGGAATGACAATAAATTGTGGATATAGGTATGGGAGACATACCCCAGTGGGTGGGTAGATAATTGGCAGGACTTGCCATTGAGGAATTTGGGCACCTGGTCTAACTGACACTTGTTTTGCATAGCATGGGTGAGGCACATATTGGCTATTAATTGGTAAAGCTGGTCTATATTGGTAGTAATTGAGTTCAGAGTGAGGATAACTCTTCAGAACATAATGAATTGGAATATATTTGACTGTCTTTTGATTGAAAGGTCTTTTATCATTCTCACGACACTGCAAAGAATAAATTATGCAGAATTGTATTATTATATGGTAGAATGTAGTGATATTTTAAATTAGATTTTTTTGAAATAGTGCTGTAGTATTAACATTAGGTACAATATTAAAAGTAGAGAACTCAGCAACCATATTATTTTGCAAGATATGACTTGTACACATTCATTCCACTTAATTTTCAACAAATATTAAAAATAATATTAGTTTCAGACAAATTAGATGAGTTAATCCATAATGTAAACCACACTGGCAAGAGCTTGGCATATATGAAAGTTGCTCAGTAAATGTTGAGTATTATGATAAGTACAGGAGCTACAAAAATCTCCTAGAGAGCTTTGACAAACTATACATACACATAACCACACACAGAGAAAAGAAAGATTTTTATATAGGTGTATATATGTGTATATTTAGTCACACCACATATTCATAACTGTTTAAAATCTCAGACTAGAGATTAGTCAGAGGGGACATTTGTTTTTTCCTAAATGAATTATAGCAGAATGGTAAAATATGATGTGGGAGAATTCCTGGACTTATAGTTTAAATTTTTTCAGTTTGCTTTTATTCATTAGACATCATTTAGGGAATTTTCTATTTGTATTGGTCTCTGTTCTACTGATTATGTGTGGTTATCAAATATGTCTAGGGTTTTCCATAAAAATGGAAACAAATGAACAAAATTACACTGCAAGCAGGCATTTCTCATAAAGAGAAACATTTAAATATATTCATTTAAACATATTTGGGAAACAAAAGGAAGAAGTAGATACAAGCGCAGGAAAATATTCAAATGTGCTCAGAGCAGAATATTTCCCAAAGTCTTAAAAAAATAGGCTAGAGAGACATTAAATTCTGCTTTCGTTTTCATTTTTTTTCACAATAGTAAATTTTGAGACAGTTTTCTCATTTGCTCAATATACCTGAAAATGAAAACCATATGACTTAGGCTATAAAATGGAATTAAGATTTCAGGTGAACATTGAGGTTGATTCATATGATGGTTTGCTGGAGTTTTTTACAATAGTTATTAGATTACTTATGGAGTTTAAATATTTATTTAGTTTTTAGACAGAGGCATTTTAATATTATTGAACTTTGCAGAATTATACTTGGAAGTTTATGTCTCTACCAGAAATTATTAAAATAAACTTACTGTTAGTTGTTCCTGGTTTTGTACTTCTGCACCCTGGTGAGGTTCAAAGAAATAATGAAAAATAAGAAGATTTTTAAAAAGCAAGGTAGGGTCTAGATTATTTTTTGTGCTTTTAAAAACTTTTATAATAAAGACAAAACATGTTTCCTTTTTATTATGATATTATGAAATATTGTAAAATATTTTTATGGTTATTTAGTCTGTAAGGTCTGTGAGCCCCTCAGAATGTAACAGCAATTTACTAATTAAAATAGTAATAATGAACCTCATGGTTAAATTGTCTTCAAAAATCATTGCCTAGGGAGAAATATTCAAGATTGAAAATAATATGATGATCTGACTTTTGTGCCAACAAATTTACTTGATATTTGTTTAAATAAAAATATGAAAAATATACAAGGGGGAACTTCATAAAACCAGGAATTTTTAAATATAAATTATGTATTTATTCTTACATGTTTAAACTTCAGTCACCTTCAAAGTGCTCTCCATTTGATGCAATATCTATGGAGACATTTTTCCACTGCCCCAAACAGTTTTGAACTTAACAATTTTGATGCTTTTCAGTGTTTCTGACATTTTTGTTTCACCAACTTCACATTGGCAAAATATTTCCCTTCGAGGACTTTTTTTATTTAGAGAAACATTGAGTGCAAGATTGGGTGAAGAGAAAGGATGGGGCCTGGTTGTCATGCCATTTTTGGTCAAAAACTGCCGAACACTCAGCATGGTGTCAGTAGGCATGCTCATAAATTACCCATCATGAAATGGGCAAATGTGCTGAAAGAGTCTTCAAAAAAAAATTCACTGAAGCTGAATGCAGCCTCTCACAACAACGCGAGCTGGTTCACTGATACAGATGGGTTTCTAAAACACTCACCTAGTGGGGGAAGCCTGTACTACAAGTGGCCCATCCTCCTGAAGATAATTTCAGTATTTTGGGTCTCTTTTCATATTCAAATTGTATTAAATGTGTTTTTAAAAAATAAAAGGAACATTGAACAATTTTTCTTTTTCTATTCTAAGATCATTTATGAGATTTATAAACAATTGCCTCTAGCATAACATCAGTGTATAAATGTTATACACATAGTAGTGTTTTTTAAATCAAGTTTGATTTGTTTTTATGATACTTTTCTTAATCTGGTTTGCAATGTGCATAGAAAACCAAGAGTGAGAAAGTGATTTCCATAGATGCTTATATGAGTACATATACAGTTTTAAAAACTCTCAGAGGTTTTATAAACTTTTGAGATGGAAGTCATAATATAATTTTTTTTAAATAACAGTTTTAGTTTAGAACTTGACACACATATCCCTTGGATTAGAAAGAGATTCTATGAACATTTTGAAAGTTGTAGGTATCAAAAATTTGAATGGGAGGGAGGTGGAGAAGGATGGCTGGGTGGGCTGGGATAGGAGTAAAAGACAGAAAACTGTACTTGAACACAATTAAAATAAAATTAAAAAAATAATATAAAAAAGAAAATCCAAAATTTGATAAAAATAACAAAATTCAGATTGTATTCAGACAGACATGTTTTCCTCTAAATGCATAAAATTACTAGTTTAAAGTTTAAATAGTAATACAAATATTATAGAATCTTCTACACTTAGAAGTTCTGATCATCTGGACATCTTAATATATTATCAATCTATGTCATACATTTCTTGTATATATTTATTTAGAATCCTGTATCTTTTTTGAAGTATAATTTCATAATATTTTTCCATATTTCTCCTAGTTTTCATACTTCTATGTTTATGGCTGAAAAATAAATAATCAATGATTATGTCATGAAATGTTTATCTTTTACTCTTGTTATCATTAGTCTTCTTTCAATAAATGTTTTATTATAAATAGGGAGGTGACATTTGTGTACTAGTGGTCTTTTTAAAATACTCTTTATTAATTCCTTAAGATAGTTTTTCAAAAATGTAACTTTTGGGAACAAAAATTCTTGTGTAGCAATTATCAAATTGTTGAACAGAAATGTGACAACTTATAATGCCACCAATATGATATGAAATTATGCAGTTCGTGTCATAGTTGTTAGTATAAATATTATTTGAACTATTTTTATTTTGGAGAGAAGGAATACATGAGCTCATAAAAGATGCTATCACATTGCTCTTTTAATTTGTGTAATTTTAACTACTCATAAGACTGAATGATAAAACCTATACATTTTTCATTCTTCTTTTGAATTATGTGTCCAAATCCATAGGGCTTGAAACCTTTGTGAAGATGGGAGTGTCCAGGGTTAGAGCAGGCTCTAGTAGCTCAACAAGAGGTTACTACTGGGCAGGCAGCTGTGGATTGCTTCCTAATTTAACTTTAATTTCTGTCACTTAAAAATAGAAGCACATGTGCAGGTGTCCACAATAAAATGAAATTTGAAGGAATAAGTGAATGAAAATAAATAAGAGTCATAATAATGCAAATATTTAAAAAGTTTGGCTCCAAGAATTTATCTCATAGAATAGTTTAGGAGATATGAACTTAGTGACAAGCGTAAGTTTAGTAAAGAATAATGAAACAAGGACTAGTGCCCTCCCAAATTCTATGATCCGAGAGGCGACCATATCACATCCTTTCATGATTGTCTATCTATTCTTGTTGTTGGCAAATAGCTGCCTGTATTGCCCAAATGAACATGAAAACAAAGCAGAGCAATAGTCAAAACAACAATAAAAGTCAGTCAAAAAATTAAAACTTACTCTTGGTCTTATTTTTAATGCACAACACCTAATCAAGAAAATGAAAACCACAACGTTTTTTATGTATATGATCCCTGGGAAGAAATCAGTCAGCTGACATAAAGGGAAGAGTATGGCCAAAGTGTCCATAATGTTTGAATGTTAAAGGTAAATATATAAAGGTCTTTGAAACTGGTGGGAAAACTTGAATTGGCTTTTAATCTTTTAAGAATTTAGTGCCTGAAGAGATTGGAGTCTGTGTGAGATAGGAATTTAATTTTAAAATTTGTGATCTTGGACTGTGATTTCTGTATTCTTAATAAATTATTTTTAGAGCATTTTATAATTAAATTTTTTCAATGTTGTTTTTCCCCTTAGAATGTATTTTTTCTATAGCATCAGGATTTTAAAGATTTGCTATACATGATGAAGAGTGGTTTCTTAATTCCTGGGAACTACAAGGATATTCAGAAATTCATGACTTTAATTTTATAATAAAAATAAATGTAAATTACTTTTGAGAAGTATATCTTGTACACAGTTATTTAATTCTATAAAGTATAACTGTATTGAGAAATTTACAGAATTAGAGCCATTAAATAAATTCATTAGATGAAATTAACTCACCAAAAATGGCAGGGTTAATGCCAGGATATTCACAACTAGAAAAACACTCTTCATAATTGCATCTAAGAATAGAAATTAAAAGCATTAAATTAAAAGGATATGCTATTAATAATTTAGGAGTGATTTGGAACATGCTTTCTTTTTTAAGGAAATAAAAACAGATTGATGGGTAGATTTAGCCAATATGGAAATATATTTTATCAAAAACTTTAGAACAAATTTTGGAGTATGAAATTCATGATTTTACTTTTTGACTATAATACTGAAAGTATCATTACAAGGATAATCATCAATTTATTTACTTACCATGCACCAAGAACCTACTAGGAAAAAGATAGTGTGTAAAGAGGTGAGTTTATCAGGCTGATTTGGTCTTGTCAACTGGTAGCATCAACTTTAGGAGGAGAATGCACTATCCACAAATTACTGTGAGAGGTGAGCATGTAAAAATGCCACAAAAGTGGTTTTCTGCAGATAAGTTTTCCACTCAGAAATGAATAAATTCTTTGTGTAGGAGATAGTATATAGGTGGGACTTGCTGATGCAGATATTAATATAATAGGGAGAGAAATTTTTCAAGCAGAATAAAAAACCTTGGGAATATCCATGCACATTGTGAACAAAGTGTTTTATAAGAAGAGCAAGATAAAGTTGGGAAGAAAGTTTAGGACAGAAAAGAGGTAGGCCTTATTTGCCAGGTGAAAGAGTTAGGCATGGCTGTGGAAACAACCAAAACCAGTTGAATGGTTTTGAATTTGAGAATAGTGTGACTGTACATTCTTTTAGAGGACTGAGTCATATCTGAGTCTCTATCCTACTTGTATAACTTTGGCAAGTAATTTTCCTTTTCTGAGTCTTACCTTTCTTATAAAATGAATGTTTAAACTAAGTGATTTCTAAAATTCTGTAATTTCATGATCGATAAAACAGGAATATTTAAGATAAAGGGGAGGGAGGGTATCGTGAAAAAAGTTTTTTCAACAATTTGCTTTTCCAGTGTTCATAAATAGTATGATTAACTTTATTGTTTTAATGAGAACGATGGATTTGACAATTATGGATTTGACTGAAATATTGAAAGCAATACATTAGTCTTACCTTTCTAATCAAGTATTGGATTGTCACATCTGCTTATGTGATTCTTTTTTAATAAATTGTCTTCAGAGAGATACTTGTAACACCTCAAACTTTTAATGTTTAAGTACATATTGTATTTGTGAAGTAAATACTAACCATACTTAACTATACTTTTTGCAGCTATTGATGTGCCGTACGTGTACAGACTTGAGTCGTATGAACAGAGTTTTACAAAGGAGGGTCACAGAGGAACACATCAGTCCACTCTTGTCTCGGATTCTCAGGTAATAATGAGTAGGACGGCTGTCTACTCCATGGACTTCAGAACTGCTGATAGGATACCATTGAATGGAAAAGAACTCAGGTGAAATTAAATTTGAATAACCTATATCACACTCAAGTTTCACTGAGAGGGATGGAGTTCCTTATTAATTCCTCATTTGCCAGTTAACTTCTTTTTTCAATTAAAATATTTTTGACATATAACACTGTGTAAATTTAAGGTGTACAATATGTTGATTGATATATGATTGTCATAGTGGTAATTAGCACCTTTGTCACATCACATAATTATAATTTTTATGGTTGGAATAATTAATATCTAATATCTTAGCAAGTTTGATGATTTTAATAGAGTATAGTAAATATAGGCAGCAATATTTTATTATAAGCTCCAGCTACCTATTTTAATGTTTGTTCTTATTTATTTGTTACTTTTATAAAATCTAATTATTTTTCAAAGCTAAAGTTGTCATTTATTCTGTGAGGCAACACTACAGTAAACTGTAAAGACTTTTCATCTTTCAGGAAACATGGAACTTGAACTTTAAAAAAGTCAATGTATTGCAAAAAAAGCAAGTGAGAAACAACCATTTAAGATTAAACTAAATTATAACATTTTCTGTGATGAATCAAAGACATTTTTTTAATTCATATGAAATTATATAACACACACAAACATTCAGTAAAATGATAGTAATTCCTCCCTTTTTAGCATAAACAGAAATCAGAGAGATAGGATCATATTTATTTAAGTTTGCCTTATTGTGAAACAGTAGGATTGTTCAGCTTGTATGAGGATATGAAAGGCATGTTTTGAAACAAGTTATAACACATAAAAGTATGATATTTGGATAGAAATAAAATTTGAAAATAATTAAGGGATCCACATGGATCATTACAACACACCCATCTTTGTAACAAGTTAGTCCTCTATCTTTGTCTGTAGAGATAGGCTTATTATCTTGAACCCCTTTTTCTTTAACATTTGCATCATCTTCAGTAGTTTAACCAGTATCAAACCTTGACTTTAACCCAAAGTAAAATAAAAAATAAATTAGATCATAAAACCATGCAAAATCTAAGATTTAGGTTAGAAACTAATCTCAATATGATGTCAGTATGTATTTAAGCTTAACAATTTAAAGCTCAAAAAAAGAAAATGTACTTCTCAAATGACTTTGGTGTTGTTATCACTAACTGGTGTGCAAAGCAATCATTCTCTCTCTTGATATTTCAATATAATTACCTTTCCTTGTGTTTGTTGGGTCTTGCTTGGCAGTAGGTTGGTTTGGCCTTCTAACTGCAGAGAAGACTCAAGGTAAATAATTGAAGACTAATTAAAGGGTATTACTGTCCTGCGTGATGCAATTTATTTTCCTCCTATGTTTACCCAATAGGAAAATTACAAAAAGGAAAGATTTGATGACAGCAGAATTATCTTTGGGTCAATCTTAGTTAATAAAATGGAGAGGGGGAAATAAGAGTTGCTATTCATAAATATTGAAAAGAGACTATTGAAACTTTTTAAAGAATTTTTATTTTTTATAAAGAGATATAAAGGCATATTAAAATATTAATTACATTCTTAATCAACTAATCCCACCTATTTGAATTTAAAGCTGTTGTTAAAATGAAAAGCAATTAGCTAAGACAGTTTCATATTTTAAATGTCCTTTTTTAAAGAAACCCATATATCAGAAACCCATATATCAGGCAACTACACATATTATGTGCTGTGGTTGAATGTTTTCCTCCCAGAATTACAACTATTGTGTTTAAAAATTAGGAAAGTTACCATCTCTTACATACACAAGTGCAATTTCTTACAAGGTAAATCCAAATGTAAGGTATTTATATCAATATAAAGTATTTGTACCAGTATAAAGTATTTATATCAATAAAAAGTAGGAACTTATTTGCATTTGAGCTGTGACATGGTATAAGCATTCAATAAATAAGTGATCAACTTACTGATTATTAATCTTTTATGAATCAAAGTTCTTTTCATATTTTTAAATGTCAATAACATGTGAATCATTTTGGATGTATAAATTTAAATTATTAAAATGGAGATAGTTTTTCCATTTCAAGGGCAGCTATTTTTGTTTTAATAGTATATATCATCAAGCCACCAATATGGGGGATATTTTTATAAAATACAACTTACCAAGCGATTTGCCTAGATAACTTAGAGAAGAATATTTTCTTTTGCTTGCATTTCTCTGGGAAAAGTGTTAACTGTAACTTAACTTTAGCTGTGAAGGCCTGGCTAATGGGCGTGTTTACAGGAATCAGTGTAGGACTGCCAGAATACAAACAGGAGATAATATCAGCATTGTGGTTATTTTTACATTCCTGTGTTTTTCTTAAAAACATTTCTTGTCTTTGAAAATTGGGAACAAAGTTCAGAACCCTAGAATGTTTACCCAGTTTGTATAGATTTTCTGTTTCTCAGAATAGTTAGCTTCTGCTGTTCAGAGAAAGATGGCAGAGTTTCAAAACTGCTCAAACAAGCCGTTCAAGTAATCAGATGGGTCATTCTATTTGGCCTGTGTAGTCACACCATTTTCCTTTGGTTGTGGTGATCGAGTGACAGTTGGAAGAATGTGGTCTGGCCAATTTCCAAATTATGGAGGTGTTCTATTTTGCATGGTAATTTCTCAGTCATTGATGTAGAGCTGTAGAATGATATTGATGTCAGTTGAGTCTTTATTTAAATCACAAGTACCAGAGTCTCAGAACAATTTTAAAACATTGTTTTATCAGGAAAGTATATTTTACCTGGGAATGTTAGGAAACTTTCCTCCTACCAAAAGAAAACCATTTTTATAGTGGGGTAACCCATTTACTTCAAACAAGAATCTGGCTCTCTTGGGAGCTTTGCAGGGCTGGGTATTATTCTTTGTGCACTTAAATTATTTTAGGTGTTGTTCCAGGCATTAGGGATAAATTAATAACCATAGCAGGCAAAGATCTTGGCCCTGTGGAACTCATCTAATTTTCTTGATTACTAGTGACTATATATAGCCATATATATATACACATACATATATATGTATATATATGGCAATATAAGAGAACAAAAGCATTTTGAGTGACAGTTGTAGATGAACAGGGTGAATTCTATACTGGAGCTATTCAGATACCCTGCTGTTTTCCAAAGAAAAACAACAGTGAAATCATAAGTCCCATGATAGGACATCGTAGGATGTTAGAATAGCACTGAACAAAGTCTCAAAACTTAGAGAGTGTTTGTGGAACTGATGCACCAACCCTGATCTAGTTACATATTCATCTTAAGTGTCATGGCCTACTCCTGAAGTATCCCTGGGGTCTGGGAAGAAGACCAGCAGGGATCTCGGTCAAGCTACAGCTTCTTTTCGTTTAGGTCCTGATAATCAGGGTCTATTTACATACTGCTCACACAGTGAAGCTGGGTAAGAGGCTATTGTGCGTTCATACATTCACATTTCAAGCACTATGAAGTAAACATATTGTAATATGTGAAATGGTGAATATTGAATCAATATACACTCTTTTATCTGTAGCAACTTTTTTATTGTTAGCATTTGTTACATCTGATATGTACTTTATGCCTACTTTCTTTTCTTTTGGTGGTATTCTCATGTATGTGTTTTTATTTTTTCCATCTTCTTTCATTTCTCAGCTACTTCATTAGTGCCAGACTGATCTCAGTACTCTATCGTGGGCTTGAAGCACAACGATGTTCATGACAATAGTTCTAATGTAAATGGCTAGCATACATTCATGTATAATTAATTCTTAAGTCATCATAAAATCAACATTTTAGTGCAAATTTGTATAATGTGGAAACCATTGCTATATGTAAAAATCATAGAAAGAAGCATAAGGTGCCCTTACATTTTTTAACAGTAACAAAATGGAATATCATATTTTTGCTGTCCTGTAATTAATGCACTTACATAAATAATGCACACAGTTATAAAAATAAGTAGTACTCTGAAAAATATGGTAGCCCATCACAACATCTGCTGGTGGAAAACTTGTAAAGCGATAATGCTTTCTGTTGGGCATTGACAGGGAGACCCATTTGAGGCGGTGAGTAGATATTTCTTGTCACCTGGAGCCCAGAATAAGTGTCATTATGAATTTAGCATTACCCAATATATAAATTCACACTTCAGTAACTTTTAGGACCCTAGGGTATCTACATTCATTGTAAGAACACAGATTTAAAAATACAAGTAATCAAGAAAACTTTAAATTTGTGTAAAGTGTTATTTATCTGTTATGATTCTAAAGCCATTGGTAGCTGTCTTATATTTACCCTAATAGGACTTTAGTTCATCTCACACCATTTGAAATTGACAGCCAGGGCAACTATGACACTCATGTGGCTGAATCCAATGCTACCATTTACTTCTTTGGTCAATCTCAGCAGCCTTTGGCATGGTGATTGGTCTTTCTCATTTGTAATGATTTATTCTTTTGTTTTTTCCTCTCAAATTATTGGCTACTCTTACTTTTTCTTTGGTTCCTCTTATATTCCTCAAACTCTCAGTTTGGGAAAACTTCAAGGAGTCTTTCTGCGTTTATCACCCTCCTACTGTTTTCCCTCTCTATTTTGGGTATCATTATAATTGACCTACTCCATTCGTATATCCTTAAATATCACCTACATTCTGTTAACTTCACTGGAGATTCAGGTATCAAAAAGTTCTTTTAACATCTCAATTTTTATGGAAATAGACACAACAAATGTGTCATGAATAAGGTAGAATATTTGATCTTCAAACATACTCCTTTTTTCAACCAAGTTCTCCTCCAGTCTTTTCCTCTGTAGTAAATGGCACCATGATACTCCCAGGGGCTTAAGAGAAAATCCTATGGGTTTTCTTTTGTCATCTTTTGTCTCCTCCTTCCCAACAATCTATTGAAAAATGATACACCTTACTTATCCTAACAACATACCCTAAATCTGCCACCACTTTCTAGTCTTATCTTTATTGCCTTGGTCGGTATCATCTAGTGACATCTCACACCTTATCATCCCAATAGGTCCCTTCCTTGTATCACTGATTTCACTCTGTTTCCTTACAATTACCCCTCACACAGTTATAGAAAAGGTATTTTTGGGGATATATTACTCAATTATTTTTTTGCTTAAAACCTTCCAAAGCACTTAGAGTAAATTCCAAATATTTTTTCAGGCCTATTGGTTTCTATATAACTTAGTCTCCCTCCATCCCTCTTACCTTGTCTTCCATGCATTTTCTCTCACTATGTGCAGATTTGATAGCCTTTCTTTTCCTTTCCCAGAGCAAGAACGTTTCACTTTTGTTCATAGTCTGTGAAGTGTTATTACCCCAATTATTCTTAGTAGTATCTCATTTATATTATTCAGGTTTCAGCTTGAATGTTTTCTTCTTAGAGGCACTTTCTCTGGTACCTTTTCAAAATAGTCATTTTTTTCCTTCATCACCTTTTATTTTTCATAACATATTACAATATGCAATGACTTAAAAAATTTTATATGTTCATTTACTATTCTTATTCTTCTTCCAGTAGAAGATATGTTTTTCAGTGCATACATGTAAGTCTGACACATATTAGAAATAAATTTTTTTGCACAAATGTTTAATTATCCAAACTATTTGTTTAAGTTTCAAATTCTTGCCTCACCTTACATTATTAAGTCCAAATTTTTATGGAGGGGATGTTCCTAGAAATCTTCATGGTTGATAAACACCTAATAAATAATTGTTTACATGGAAGAGAGTTTAGAAATCATTACTTTCTTCTGGATGAAGTCAGAACCCAGTCATGAAGAACTAAAATAGATGGCATATTATCTCTTTCTCCTAGTATTCTAATTTATTTCACTGAAAGCTGACATTACAGATAAGAGATGGGTTTTCTGGAATTGATTTTCCTGTGGAAGCATTAGAACTAATTTCCCCTCAAACTGTCAAGGAAACTGAGCTCTAGATGACTGAAGCTAGATTTCAGTGTGGTGCTCTGGTTTTATTTTATGATCCTGTGAAAGTCTTGGGTAGTTGAAATTAGAAGCTTTTTTTAGCTGCTGGGGGGAGGAACACATCAATTGTCAATGCTTCACATTGTTCTATGGCCATTAACTACCTTCAGCTACCTTGCATTGACCCAACTTTTCCCAGAAGTTTCAACTCTGCCTGGATATTATTGAATTGACAAGGAATTTTGGGAAACTACTCTCTCCCATATCTTACTCATTTACAAATAAACATCAGCTCATCAGATGATATTTGTTCTCTGAATCTCTATAAAAAATGAGCAGAAATGTATGTACTGAACAAAGCTATTACTAAGATATTTATTACTTTCCCTTTGTTTCTAAGGTCAGAAGTTACTCCTAAGGTTAAAAGAACTTCTTATATTCATTAAAAATAGATTTTAAATAATTTAATTCCCATATTTTGCTCTAATTTACTTTGCCCAGTGAAGCTAAACGTCATTAAAAAGGGGGAGAGCTTGTCAGCAACATCTATAAAGGACACATGGACAAAGCTGAAGGGGGGTAGGATCGAGATATGGGAGGTGGGGATGGCTGGGGTTGGGGTGATTGGTGGGGGGAAAATGGAGACAACTGTACTTGAACAACAATAAAACATATGAAGAAAAAAAAGATCGATTTGAGTACAAAGCTTCCTATCCAGTAAACATCTGTTGAACCAGTAGTCTGTGCTTATCTAATTGTCAATAGCATATTTGCCCATCAAGATTCAGCTCAAAGTCACCTGTGGGGTCTTTCCTAATTTGTGCAGGTGGAGCTTGTTTCTCCTCTGGTTTAAAAACAAACAACAACTCCATAATTGCTTATTTATTGAAACCATATGCATGTTTATTGCCCATCAGTAGATTGTAAGATTTTTGAAGGCAAAAAAAAACCCCAAAACAAAACAATCCTTTCTCTATATCCTTAGGTTTTAGCACAATGCTTGGCCCAAAATAAGTATTTATTTTTTTAGAGAATGAATAAAATCTGAAAGATTATATGGAAGACTTATGAGTCTTCTCCCTGAAGAACTAACAGAATAGTACAAGTGAATTTAACTCTGTTTACTTTTCCATAAAAACATTTGTTGATAATTAGTGGTGCTTAGTGTCTTTATAACTGATTCTGTTTTAAAATAGCATAGGGTGCTCTGGAACACACTGATTTTATCAGCTGTTTTAGACGGGGATCATTCTGTTGTCAGTCTAGTTTGGGAAATGTAGTTAAGCAAAATGACTTGTTAAACTGGCATTCTCAATAATTTTTTTTCATATGTATGTATACTATAAATTTCCAATGGCTATTTTGAGGATGAATATTTGTTTTGGGGGTTATCTGGTAAAAATAATGCTTTGAGAAGCATGCTTTGAGAAGCATTCTTTGGAAACAGTGCTTTTGTGTGGATCTTATCCTCATAAACCATTAGACTAAAAAAGAAGATGGAGCTTTGGCTGACTGGCTTGGTGAGAAACTGTCCCACCAATCACAATCACCACGGGAATGATGTTGCCCTAATCCAGTGGGGGAATAACGGATTAATTTTAATAGAATGCATTTGCTCCACAAATCTAGTAGTTAAAAGTTATTGACAGTGTCTTTTTCCCCCCAGAAACTTACAATGACATAATTTGAGATAAATAAAAGTTCTATTATGAGAGTTAAGGACATATATCAAATACTTAAACACACACACACACACACACACACACACACACACACACACACACTAAAGGTAGTAAATTACAGAGCTGGTCCTCCCAGAGTTCTGAGCTGGCAAACCTGCACGCTCGGAGATTTCCTACCTTCTTGTTACCCCTTACTCTAGGTTTCCCATTACTCCTTTTATTCAGTCATGCAATGGCCTCTAATCTGTCAGCTGTAAGGTTGGGAAATGTTCCCTATAAAATGAATTTACCAAATTATATTGAGGACAGTTTGATTCTCTCACTGTCCCTCCCATGGTTTTAACTGGGATCACTGACTTTAATACCAAAGAATGGATATGTATTGTTTGAGGAACCCTTAATCCCTCGAAATGGCCAAGGGAGACAGCAGTTTCCCTGCTCAAATTGTGCCAAAGGCTCATTAGGCTGGCCTGGATTCACGGTCAGCTTGTGCGTCAGGGCAGAAGTTCCCTCATTGACACTAAGGGTCTCAGCTACGAACAATGTAAACTTGGGCGGACAAATGTAATCTTTGTTCAAAGG
>PVKM010013955.1:0-29624 GCA_004027735.1 Carollia perspicillata | reverse complement strand
TCAGATTTTGAGCTCTTAGTTCATTTTCCTGATTCTGCCAGTGAGGGAACTGGTGTTGCAGAGCAAAAGCATGCCCAAGGTCAAGTGTTTTATTACCGGTGGGGCAAGAACTAGAACATGGGCCTTCTGGCTGGTTTTATTTCCCCTCGATTCTTACAGCATTTGCAGCCTTCAATTCATTCTGCAACTGACCTTTCTGTCACTGCTGTTGAACCTGGTCCCAATCCACTAGGGCAGGTTATACAAAATGACATCTCTCCCTAAGGACACACGTGGGGTCTCTTTCGTGTCCCTGGGATTCTTTGGGAAGCCTGATCTTTAAGCCTGTATCCATGATGCTAACAGCTACAGGGCTCCGGAGTCCCATGGACAAGCTCCCCAAGGACAAAAACACCTGCAGAACGTCAGGTGACAACAGAGCCTGCAGCTTCTTCTCTGGCCACACCCCGTCCCCCAACCATAGGGTAGGTGCAGGCTGGAAAGCAGGAGGTCCTGTTTGGATGGTTTTCACCACCAGAGGGCAGCACGTACCCAGGAATGATTCATTATGTAAGTGGCCTGAAGGAGTCAGGGGCCCTGGTGAGGGACATACTGTTTTATTTAAATAAAGCTCCATCCAAAGTACAAGCAATCTCATCGTAAGTCCACTCATCCCTGAATTCAGAGACACTGGTTAGTATGGAGAGTTGGCCCCAATGCACCGTGAATAGCACTTTTACAGAAAGTTCTCTGGGTGCTGAGGATCTGGGTTCATATCCCAGTGCTACCAGTAGCTGCGTGACCTTGGACAAGTGACTCAGCTTTTCCGTGCCCTAGTTTCCCACCCATGATGATTGCGCTTCCCTTGCAGGGTTGTTTGATTATGAGAAGTAAATTAATACAGGCGAAGCACTTCAAACCTGACATGGAGGAGGGCTCCAGTAATAGTAACTCTTGCTACCTCCCCAGACCTTTTCCCTCCAGCACCGGCTAAATGAGGATCAGGGGCAAGGGGAGAGAGGGGAAGAGGGGAGGGGCTGTGCTGGACCCCCCTTCCCATCCTTGAGAACCCCTCCAAAACAACACTGCTACTTTTAAACCGAGAGCAAAGTGTAGACTTTTAAGCAGCCCGGAGACCAGAAGCCACTTCCAAGATTGAATACCTGTCGGATAAGAACGAACCATCCCCTCTATTAGCACTGTCTTTGTTTTGTTTTGTTAAGAAATTGCACGTCCAGGTCATACCCAGAAGCGTGGATCGGGAAAGCCAAAAGCCCACTTGCATTCTGATCCGACGTCACAGATGTCCGCGTGCACTCTCTGGTTTTCCACACTAAAACCATATGGCCGGCGGTCATTTCTCTCTTTGATGCCAGCACGTGGTTCTTGGTCTCTAGCATCGTTTTCCCTTCACTCATTAACACGGCCACTGCCTGCAGCGGAAGTGAAGGAGGGGAGTCCTGAGAGCGAGCAGGAGAGAGAAGAAAGCGGGGAAGGGATGCGTTTAGTCCCGAACTCCAACTTCCACCACTTCGTCCCTCCTGTCGCCGTGTCCGGGCACTGGCCCGGTGGGTCTGGGGCCGTGGGCAGCACCCTGGGCACCTGAAGTTCAGGGGGGCCGGCAGCTCGTCACCTACGGAGCAGCGGGGAGGGGTGTCCCACTGCCCGCCGCTGCGCCCAGATAGCCCCGTGGGAGCTCCCGAGGCAGCGTGGGAGATCTGCTGAGACAAAGCACTTCTTCCCAGCCCACTTCCCCCACCACTTACTGGTGGTCAACACGATCCTTCCATTTGAATTTCCGAGTCCAGCATTTCTTAGCCTTTAAGGAGACTTTGTAAGACATTGTTTCCTACCAGCCCCTCCCACCCTGAAATTCTGATACCACAGACACACTATATTTATGTACTTTATGTACTTTGGACCTTTGGAGGGCCACGCACCATTGAACATCAAGGTCTTTTCTGTCCCCCAGGAACCAATTTCACCCCCTTAGTGGGGGTGTCATCCCTGTTGAGAATGCTTGACAATCCCTGTCACCCTTGTCGTCTCCAAGAACCCCTCTGTCACCCGCAGGGCCATTCAGCGTCTAGTCAGTTCATCTTAACAGTTATAAATTCAACACCATCATTCCCCCTTTTCCCTCTTCGATCTATCCTGAAAACAGTTTTAGTCTATGTGCAAGAACTCTGCTCATGCTATAAAAAAACACGCTGCCTGTGCAAGGGGAAGTCTGTCCTAACTGGGACAGTTGCTGTCGGAAGTGCTCTGGGGCCAGCAGCCTCAGGGAGGAATTTCCCCGCCGAGTCCCCAGCTACTGACAGCAGGGCTCTGGGCAGAACTTGAGGGTGACGAGTGTGCCTTTGCTCTTATCCGACTTCCCCTTCTCACTTCCTGGTTCGCCTACCCTCACTCCCCCTCCAAGGGACCCAGGAATGTCCCAAATTCCCCTTCTGAAACAGAATCCAGGCTCCACCCACCCCCAGGGTGCCCAGCTCGCCACAAACCACCATGAAGCCCAGCGAGATATTAGGACACCGATTCAAGTGGCTCAGAATAAATGCAACTGTCTACGAGGCCTGGCCCTGACAGACAGCTTATGTGCCAGGGTGGGGGTGGCTGATCAGAACATTCTCCAACGAGACACAGGAACCCAGAGAAACTGCAGGTCTCCTCGGTCATCTCCCTCCCAACCCCAGAATAATGCCAGAATTTGGGTGGCTCTCCTGAAAGGGTTCCAACCCTGCCATGTCTTCAGCAACCTACTGAACGGGAGATGTCGCTTGCAAATGATGTAGCCAATAAGGGATAAATACGTAAAACTTATAAGGAACTCATAAAACTCATCAGAAAACTGAACAAACTGATTTAAAAACAGGCAAAGGACCTGAATAGACACTTCCCCAAAGAAGACACACAGATGGCCCATAGACCCAGGAAAAGACGCCCAACATCACTAGTCATCAGAGGAGTGCAAATTAAAACCACAGTGCGAGCCCTGGCTGGTGTAGCTCAGTGGATTGAGCTCGGGCTTTGAAACCAAAGGGTCGCTGGTTCAATTCCTAGTCAGGGCACATGCCTGGGTTGCAAGCCAGGTCCCCAGTTGGGAGTATGCAAGAGGCAACCACACATTGATGTTTCTCCCCCTCTCTTTCTCCTTCTGTTCCCCTCTCTCTAAAAATAAATAAATGAAATCTTTTTAAAAAACCCACAGTGCGGTATCACCTCACACCTGTCAGGATGGCCATCATAAACAAAGCAACAAACAACAAGTGCTGACGAGGATGTGGGGGGAAGGGACCCTAGAGCACTGCTGGTGGGACTGCAGACTGGTGCAGCCACTGTGGAAAACAGCATGGAATTTCCTCAAAAAATTAAAAATGGAACTACCATATGATCCAGCAATCCCACTTCTGGGAACTTATCGGAAGAATATAAAAACAGTAATTCAAAAGGATAGATGCTCCCCGTGTTCATGGCAGCATTATTTACAGTAGCCAAGACAGGGAAGCAGGCTAGGAGTCTGCTGATGGTTGAATGGTCAGATGTAACGTGTGTGTGTATATGTACACACACACACAGTGAGATACAGATACACTGAGCCTTGGGTCTTCCTCTCCCTGGCTTTGTGACTTTGAATGAGATAGTGAAATACATTTTTTCGAAACGTAGAAATGTTTTGCAGGATTGTTACCTATTGCAACTCTCGTGTGTTCAAAGAGAAAGAAAAGTTACAGTATTAAGAAAGAAGCATTTGCCATCTCCCGCCAACTCCCTCTCCTCCGGAGGAAGGCCCCAGGGCGCACCTCACCGCAGAGAAGAGAAGTCAGGGACACCGAGAGATTATTCTCATCGCGGGAAAATCCTGTAGAAGGCTCACCACAGTGCAGACCCTCTTCTAACCCTTTACATATTCCACGCTCATTGTCTTCCCCTCCTCGCACCAACCCTACGGGCCGAGGAAAGTGCGCTGCGGAGTTCAACGTAAGTGGCCCGCGGTCACACAAGGAACGGGAGGGCAGATGCTCCCACCCCGGTGGTCTGGCTCCAGAAGGGGCCCAACCACTTCCCCTGTAATGCTGCTGTAGATCAGTAACAGTAAAGAGATAGCCCACCGACGAGGAGGGACAGGCAGCCCACCGACGGGAGAGATCTGGGAGAGAGTCTGGGGGAAAGGAAATGAGAAGAAAAACAGAGCTGGAGAGAAATGAAGATTCCCATCCTCCCTGAAATTTTTATTATGAAAAATTTCAAACGCACACAAAACTTAAAATACGATGAACATTCATATCCTACATCCATTAACGAGTGTTAACATTTCACCGTATTTAACTTCCTCACTATATGTTTTCAATGTATTTTTTTGTGGTTGTTGTGGCATTTAAAAGTAAGTTATGTACATCATGGAACTTTATCTCAATATCTTAGCATGCATCTCCTAAGACAATAGGTAATTGCCTACAAAACCTAATTTAAGATGCTTTGGTAAATATTTCATATATGAAGTGTAATTCAAGAATAAAATTGTCAATTGTACCTCAATAAAACTGAATTTTTTAAAAAAGGGAAATCAGTATGACTTCCCTTATAAGCTGGGCTAGCCTCTGAGCTGCGGGCTTTAGATATTTCATCTCATTCAATCCTCACAAAAACCCTATGAGAGAGGGTTATCATCTCCACTTCGTAAATGAAGAAACTGAGGTACTGGATAACTGAATCACCCAGGGTCACGCAACTAATGAGCAGAAGTGACAGCACTTGAACCTGGGCTCTCGGACTCTCTGACATCACAGTCCCCCCCTCCCCCCGCCCCCGCTCACCCTGGTCACACAGGTAAGGCAGGGAGAGCACTTTGCCAGCATTCTGCTTTTTTTAAAAAATATATTTTATTTATTTTTAGAGAGAGGGGAAGGAAGGAGAAAGAGAGGGAGAGAAACATCAATGTGTGGTTGCCTCTCATGTGGCCCCCACTTGGGGACCTGGCCTGCAACCCAGGCCTGTGCCCTGACTGGGAATCAAACCAGCGACCCTTTGCTTCACAGCCCGAGCTCAATCCACTGAGCTACACCAGCCGGGGCAGCATTCTGCTCTTGGGGGTGATTTCAGTGTGACCAGGTACAGGAGTTCAAGGAAAGTGAGGCTGTGCTGAATCTCTAACTTCATCATCCAATTATGTTACTTTAAATAAGGGTGAATCTGCACTCAGCCTTTCAAACACTGCTTTAATTGAAGTATGGATCTGGTTTTTAACCTGCAGGACTTGGAGAAATAGGATCCATTAAACCTCAGGTAAAGAGGGCCCCTTAATTTGCACCATAAGCTAAAACAGTGGTCTGGAGAAATGAGTAAGATTCACTTCTTTCTGTGTCAATTCTACTACCCTAAATTGATGACATATTGGTAAATATTTCATTGTTATATATAGCCCTGAAATATAATTTTAAAGCAAATTCAACATGATTTTTATTACACCCGACACTGATATTAGAACTTAATTCAGGGGTTAGAAAAACTACCTCCTAGCTGGACTCTTACCAAATGTGTGACTAAGATGTTGTAGTGAATGATTTCCCAATCTGCACATGAGCTCCTCCGTAGAGGTGTGGCAGATGGCTGCAGTAAAGGCTCCCCAGTAAATTATACCTCCCCTTGGCCTGTGTGCCTTGCACTGGGTAACCCCCCCACCCTGCCCCCCTCTCCAGAGCAAGCAGAAGCCTTTGCAATTCGAGAGGGCTTGCCCTCTCTTCCTACTGAGAACCCACTGTTACCAGGTGACTAATCCCAGGCAAACCTGCTGGAGACAGGAGATCCAGCCGGCAGCCAGCACTTACCTCCAGTCGAGCGAGTGAAGCCACGCCAGGCCCATCGGCCCCAGCAGACCCACCTGCTGCTTGCGGCTGCACGGACAAGTACAGGCAACAGCCTGTGTTTCTGACTCACAGAGTTGTGAGTTAATTAATACTGCGGGTTTAAGGCAATAAATTTTGAGGTGGTTTGCTATCCAGCAAAGGACAATTGCAATGGTGCCCCAACATGAAGGAAGGCTAACTACTGGAGTAAATGGACTCGAAAATACAAAATGGCTTCAATACAATAGAAGTTTAGCTGCTGCTCACCTAACCAGTGCAAGGAAGTTTCAGGTCAGTGCCAGGTGGCTCTTCCGCATGCAGCTACCCAGGGACCGAGGCCATGTTTTTGCCACCTTTTACATGTAGTTCCCAAGGTCGCTGGAGGCTGTGTAAAGCAGACAGAGGAGGCAGAGAAGCATCCAGAACAGCAAATGGGATGTTCTATTGGGCCTGCTCAAAACATAGGGTGTGTCTCCTATTCACATTTCATGGGTCGAACCCGATCACGTGACCTGGCCTAACTGCAACGAAGGAGTCTGACAGCGTGCCTAGGACGAGGAGGAAGGAGTCTGAGGGACAGCTCAATTTGATGCTGTAGAGTTGTACTGACTTTAAGAAATAAGAATCATGTGACCTTCACATGGCACGGGGGGACACAGGCTGGGGGTTAGAAAGAGCTGGGTAGGATTTCGGTCCCATACATATCAACAATGCAACCCAAGCAAATGACCTAATCCATGCAGATCTCCACTTCTTCATCTACAAGGTAGCAACATCACTGTCTTCAGTGGGCTGTGGCGAGGATTAAATGTGAAGTACTGGGTGAAGAGTGTGGCGTGTGACAGAGTCATCTGACAAATGGCAGCCAGTAGCATTGTCATTATAACTAAAGTGAATGGTGTGCGAAATCAGAGTATGAAGAGAAGAGGCACACTGGACCATCCAGTGTGCTCAGAACTCACGGCACGCCCAGCTGTGAATCAGAAAAATCTAATGCAAACCAGCTCTATCACAAAAGGAGAGGCTTTCTTAGGAGAGAAGACGGGGTAGCTGTCAGCATGAAGGGCAGGGCTGCTGAACTGGACCCTCTCCCAGGACTTGAGGTTCAAACGCCTTCTTTTCCACATTACAGGCTAGTTATGTATCTTTGCTTCATTCTCCCCCATACAGACAGACACACGTCCGCATGCTTCCACAACCTCCAGAACTGCTCATTTTAAATGTGTGATAATGTTCTTGTGGTGTGGACAAAAAGGGGTTCTAGGGTGAGCCAATCATAATTGCTCACTGGGCAGGGCTTGGTGGCAGGCACACCCAGGCATGCAACTTCTTTAGTAAAAGGTTTGTCTTTGCCTTCTGCAAGCCCTGTCCATTGCTCTTGCACATCTAGGTTAATAAACCTTTGAAATAAGCATTTCCCTCCTCAAGAAAGCGCGTAATTTTGTTGAGGACCCTGTAATCCAAATCTGCACCTTGCCTTCTCCCGCCCTCACGCAGTCTTTCTTCTTCCTATACAAGTTCTCTGCAGGTTTGCACGTTCTTACATAGACAATGGTTATTTTTTAAAAGTCTCTAACTTTTACATATACACATTGGAGTATTCATACCATGATTTTGCTCTAAAACAGTGCCTTCTAAATATACTTGAGGAAGGGGAGAACACAGGTGACATGCATTGGCCACGAGCTGACAATTGCTAAAGCTAGTGGGTCACATGTGGGAGTCCGCTGTATTGTTCTGTTTGTATACACTGGGAAATTCCCACTCAACAGACAAACCAACCCAAGACTGATCTGCTCCTGGCTTACAGGTTCAAGACAGATGAACCTGACTGACCCAACTTATATGGTTCAGATTGTAAAACTTCCCTAAAAGACTTGACCCAGACCAATAATAGGTGAAAAATGGTTAAATCTGCTTCGCTTGTGGGTTCACCCTAACCCTGTTCCAAACTTTCCTGTTCATTACCTTTCCTCTCCCTCCTGGCCCCTCCATCTTTGGAATAATCCGTACTAACTCAAAGTCCCTGGATGTTACAACCCCAATGAAGAGGCCCCTAACGTTTCCTAACGTGTCAACTTCCACTCCTGGTTACACTCGAGGTCTTTGTGCCATTGTTCAGGACTTCTCGAATCCTGCCCTGGCCCATGTGTCTTTCTGACCTCTACCAAACAGCTCCTCTTTGATGGGTCTAGGAGATGCAAAAACTTGATATTATAAGCAAAAAGGTCACTGCAGAATTGTCTCATTTGAGCCCCAAAGAGAAAGAACTAGAAGCCTCTGAGTGGTTATAGAGGAGATCCGAGGGGATCTCCAAATTTGGCAGCATCCAAATTCTAGTGAGTCCCCTAGCCCAATAAGGTGAATTCTCTCTGGGGGAAGGATGGGAACAAACCTTTCAAATGGACACAAGTTGTACTATAAACCTGACCACTGTCTCTGTACTTGTAAGACTGAATTTTTCAGAATTATAAATTACCAGGGTAAACTTCCCCCGCCGGATGTGCCTACATGTGGCTCCCTCTCATTCGATTCCACCCCACCCTCTTTCCCCTTTCTTCTTGAAAAACTTCAGGAATTAATCAAAAAGTATTGTGTTGTTATTCACATATCTATTCAGTCCAGAAAAAATTCAAATGATTTTTTTAAAAAAGTCTCACGTTTTATACACATTGGCTCTTTAAATTTTTCTTGCTAAAACCAATCCAGGAGAAAAAGTTAACTGTTAGTCTGAATAATGGCCTTGTTACTAGGTTAAAACTTACAGCATGATACACGTTTTAGATGAATAAATACAGAGGTTCGTGGTATATCAAAGTTAGTTAAACTAGAAAACAGTTCATGTAACAGTCCTGATCTATCCCTCTGGGAAATTGGAATAATTCAATTTTAGTTAAAAACAGCTCTAGGTTTTCTAATTTACCCTCATGTAAAATAAGTGTTAGTGCAAAGTGTTCATTTGTACAAGACTGGAATTTACTGCTTTTATGGTTTAAACCCCCTAAATCTCTCTCATTGGTTTGGTGGGTCAAGTTGATTTAGTCATGCGCAATTCTTCTCATGCTACAAACCATAAGGACTTAATATGTAACTTAAATTGTAGTTTCCAGATTCACAGTTAAGAACTAGGTTAATATTAAGAACCTAGGTTAATATGAAATTGAGTTAAATTAATAAATAATCTTCAGATACCTGAACAATTTATAAGAAAAAGATATAAAACCCTGGTCTTCTACCACGGTTTTAATTCATCTTTGTCTCTTTCTTTTATACATTATAAAAAGACTAAAAAATAACTGCAAATGCCTTTGGACAATATTAATTTATTTTTGCCGCTTTACATCTATAAAGGATACAAAATGTGTAACCATGGAGAAAAACATTTAAAAAGGTTTTGGTTTTATATATTCTAGTTCTGTGTTCGGGTGCAATAAAATGGGTTATTTTTGGCAAAGGTCCTAACTATTAGAATGGCTGAGACTATATTATAGCACAGTTACTAAATAAGACATCTGATACATGAGATAATGGGTATGATTTATCAATTAAGGGGCCTGTTAATTTTATTAAGATGGTAAGGTCAGTGCAATAGATATGTTGGTTTATTTAATGTACTTTACTTCATAAAGGTAATTACATCTTAAAGCTAATTAAAAATCTTACTTACATTATATGTTTACATATTTATATGCCTAAACAAATATTTCAGAAGGCTTTAGAAATGTGCCTTAGCAGAGTTTCTATTTAAAAATGTGAAATCTTGCCCTGGCTGGTGTGGCTCAGTGGATTGAGCACCAGCCTGTGAAGCAAAAGGTCGCCAGTTTGGTTCCCAGTCAGGGCACATGCCTGGGTTGCAGGCCAAATCCCCAGTAGGGGGCGCATGAGAGGCAACCACACATGGATGTTTCTCTCCCTTTCTTTCTCCTTCCCTTCCCCCTCTCTAAAAATAAATAAATAAATAAATAAATATTTTTTAAAATAAAAATATTATGAAATCTTTATACTTTTGGCATACTCAAACTATTTTAACACAAAATTCCTTTTAGAAAAAATTTTAATCATTATTGTTTTTACATTATCAACCTCTAAAACTTTCTTGCATTTAGATACTCCTTATTTACAGTTATATTTTGTCTCAGCTCTACTGTGCCTTTCCCCATTTGAAAATAAAACTGTCAACGTGTCTTTTACAACTAAGTGCTCCTTGGATATCCTGGGACAACTACAGGGTAGCTGACAATTCGCTTTTTCATCTCATAAAAGGAAGAAAAATAGAAATAGTTAAAATTGTTTGGCCCTTCAAATTTTGACTAACTTAAAACTATTATGAGAGCTCTTTAGTTTCCCAAACATAGGCTAAAAGAACAAAACTGACAAAGCATAATAGAAGTTTTAAAAAGTGATTGAAAATCGGAGAAAATTGACCTCGAGTCTTGAAGAAATGCAGCTTCCCAGGGCCCCTTCGGCTCTCAGGTGTCAGGAACGCCCTGGAGCGGAGGCCTGCAGGTGGAGACTGCCCGCTCAGGGGCTTCGGGTGGGCAAGCGGATGGCAAACCCACACAGCTCCCACCCCACAGAGCAGAGCAAGGCTCACTGTTCTGGTTTCTCAGATTTTCTTCGTTCTGCGCTGCTGCCAAGCCGACTTCTCATCACACCTGGGTGCCCGCTCGCAGTCACCTGAGGTTTTGCAGGCTGCTTTTCCATATTCTCGCTGGTGTATTTCCATTCTCCTGTCTTCTGATGTGAGGAAAGGCTCTCTGGCCTTCCTCTTGGTCCACGGCCACTGCTCTAAATCTACTGACCGACAGATGATTTTCATCCCCCTCTGGCCTCACCACAAGAAGTTAACACCTGTTACTTTGTAGACCTCAAAAGGCAGGTCCCTTCTGATACCTGAATTTTCCTCCAGTCTTTTAAAAACTGGACCCTCACCCCAAGTCAACAAAATACTTCTGCTGGAATTGCTACAGGACGGGGACATTACACGCTCACTAGGAGTGGGAACAAATTGTGGGGCTGTCCTCGGGAAAGTGGCAGTCTGTCCTCTTTGGAGACCGTCCAGCACGATTGGGAAGAACTCTTTACCTTCACTGAGGGACTCTCTCTGCCTGCCCCAAGGGACAAGTGGCTGGCTCACGTCTGAGGTGATGTTATTTCCACTCGCAATATCGTCTACCCGCATCCTTCTTTTCAACCAACCTTGTTTTCGTTCCTCTTTTTCAACCAACATATCATGATGCGCGGACAGCTAAAGCAGGACACGGAGGAAAATTTACAGCATTCCGTACAGACCCTTTCGGAACATAAAAGATGGACACTTCCCAACCCCTTTCATGAGTGCTCCCTCACTGTGATCCCAAAACTGAAGACACTGCAAGAACAGAAAACTACAGCCCAACAGCCTTCATGGATATATATGCCAAAAAAGCCTTACCTAAATATTAGCAAATTGAATCTAGAAATATATAAAAACTTGGTTCATCATTCAAAGAAAAATCAATGAAATTCATCATATCAGCCAATTAAAGAGGAAAACAGTATGATCATTTCAGTAGATAGAGAAAAAGCATTTGACAAAATGCACCATCTGCTCATGATAAATTCTCTTAGGAAACAGGAACAGAAGGCAACTTCCTGAATTTCATAGAGGACAGCTACAAAAAAAAATCTCACAGCTAACATAAATTTAATAGGGAAAGACTGACTGCTCTCCCTTTAAGTTCAAATAAGCAAGGTTCTCAACTTTAGCACTTCCATTGGCATCAGACCGGAGATCCTAGCCAATATAATATGAGAGAAGGGAGGAAGGAAGCCAGGACAGAAGGGAGAGAGGAAGAGCGGGGGGAGAGAGAAAAAGAATGGGGAAGGATATAGAAAAGGAGGAAGGGAGAGAGGAGCTAAAAATGAAGAAAAGGAAGAAGAAAAAAGGAAGTACAAGGGCACACATATTAGAAAGAAAGCAATCATCTATTTGTAAGACAGTATAATTGTCTGTGCAGAGAAGTCCAAAGAATCTACAAAAAAGCTACAAGAATAAGTGAGTTTAAGATTATAGGATACAAAATCAATGTACAAAATTCGGTTGCTTTTCTGTAATAGTGTTGAACAACTGGAAATTAAAAATTTAAAAACAGTATCATTTACAATAACACTATCATGCAATACAGGTAAAAATCTATCAAGATCTATATGCTGAAAACTATAAAATACTGGAGACATTTTTTAAACAGTGAAATAAATGGACAGAGATATTGGGCTCAATGGCTGGAAGAGTTAACACTGTCAAGATTAAAACAATTGATCCTTAGATTCAATGCAATCTCAATCAAAGTACCAGCGCGAGTTTTTGTAGCAATTGACAAGTTGATTCTAAAATTTATGTGCAAGACCAAAGGAACTGGAAAAACAAAAACATGTAGAAAAAAAGAAAAAGGAAGAAAGTGGGAAGACTCATACTACCTAATTTCAAGACTTACTGCAAAGCACAAAGCTGCAGTAATCGAGACAGAGTAGGACTGTGGAAGGGCACAAACAGGCAGAACAGAGAATCCAGAAATAATCCCACACATGTATTGATAATTGATTTCTGACAAGGTGCAAAGATACTCAGAGAGAGAATAACCTTTTTAATAAACGGTGATAGAATAACCGGACATACATATATGCAACAAAAGAGAAAAATGAACCTCAACCCATACTTTGCACCATATGAAAAAATTAATTAGAAATGCACCATAGACTAACTGTAACACCTAAATCTCCCAGGACACGGGTCCACAAACTAAGACTCCTGGGCCAACTCTGACCTGCTCCCCGATGTAGATAAAATCACACTGGAACACCACTGACTTAAGCACTGTTTATGCCTGCTTTCCTACTACAACAGAGACCCACCCTATGGCCTGCAGAGCCTAATATAATTACTACCTAGCCCTTTACAGAAAAAATTTGCTCCCCTCTGTTCTCTGAGACATACAAAGAAAATCTTTGTTACTTTGGGTTAGCCAAAAATTTCTTAGATTCAAAATAAAAAACATAATAAAAAAATCAATAAAAGAAAAAAAAACCCAACAAACTAGACTTCCATCGAAATTTAAAACTTCTGTTTTTTCTGAAAGACATTGCTAAGAAAATAAAACGACAGGCCACAGACTGGAAGAAAACATTTGCAAATCATATTTTTAAATAAAGGATTTGTATCTAGAATATATAAAGAATTCTCAAGATACAAGAATAAAAGAACACAACCCAGTTTTAAAAAAATTCCTTGGAGTTTAACACTTTGCTAAAGAAGAGAGATAGCAACTAAGAACATGAAAAAATACTCAACCTCATTTGTCATTGGGGAAATGAAAGCAGAAAACACAATGAGGTATCATGCATACCCAGCAAAAAAAACCAAAAACATTTAAAAAAGTCAACCCTCCTGACAATACCAAGTCTGGCAAGGATGTGAACCACCAGGAAGTCTCGTACATTGTGGAAGGAATACAAAAAGGTACAGCCACTTTGAAAAACAGTCTGGCAGTTTTTAATAAAGCAAGCACATAATTATCACACAGCCCAGCAAAGCCACACTTGGGAGAGAAATGAAATCTTCTCTCGCACCTAAACCGTAAGGTGAAAGTTAACGGCAGCTGTATTTGTTGTCATTAAAACTGGAAACAACCCAAGTATCCTTCAACGGCTCAAGCTTGGTATGTTCACACGATGGGTTACTCACTACCCAGCAATTCAAAGGCCCAAGCTACTAATCTTTAGGTCAGTTGTCATAAAAAAACTTCCTACATTTCTAAGCCAAGACGACTTTCCTGTTTCAAAACACAATACAAATCTACAATTATCAAGACTGTGTGGTACTGGTATAGGATGGCCAGAGATCAATGGAATACAATCAAGAGTTGAGAAATAAATCCATACATTTATAGTTACTGATTTTCAACAAGGGAGGCAAGACAGTTCAATGCGGAACATAATTAATAGTCTTTTCAACAAATGGTGCTGGGACAACTTGCTGTCCATGTGCAAAAGAATGAAGGTGAACCCCTACACCTCATACCGTACAAAAAATTAACTCCAAATGGATTAAAGACCTGAATGTATGAACTAGAACGATAAAACTCTCAGAAGAAAACATAGGTGCACATCTTCCTAACTGATCTAGGCGAGGGTTTCTTACATGACACCTAAAGCACAAGCAGCCAAAGGAGAAAAGGTACATTAGACTTCAAAATAGAACACTTTTCTGCCGCAGAGGTCGCTAGTGAAAGCGTGAGAAGATAATCCACGAGGTGGGAGAGGACACCTGCAAATCATGTGTCTGGTCAGGGTCTACCATGCAGAACACAGACCAGGAATTCTGGAAACTCCACAATAAAGACGAATAACTTAAAAATGGGGAAACGATCTGAATGGACATTTGATGTACCCATGGCAATGAGCACGTGAAGATGCTTAACATAATTCGTCATGAAAATGCAAATGAAAGCCACAAGGAGATACCACTTCACAGCCACTGGGCTGGCTGTAGTCAAGACGAGCAATAACAAGCATTGGTGAGGCTGCAGAGAAATAAAAACCTTCACGCATTGCTGGTGGGAATGTAAAATGGTGCAGCCTCTTTGCACAAGGCTGGACAGTTTCCGGCAAGTTAAACACAGGGTTGCCATAGGTATGAGCCAGTAATACTACTGCTGGGTACATACTCAAGGTAACTGAAAACATATGTTCACAAAAAGACTTGTACACACATGCTCACGGCAGCATTATTGAAGATAAGACAAAGAGTGGAAACAACCCAAATGCTCATCAACAAACTGTATCTATACAATAGAATATTACTCAACCATAAGGAGAAATAACGAAGTACAAATAGGTGTTACCACATGGATGAACCTTGACAACATTATGCTAAGTGAAAGAAACCAGACACAAAAGGACCACATTGTGTGATTCCACTTAATGAAAAGTCCAAAGTAGATCCATAGAGACAGAGAGTAGTTTAATGGTTACCAGGGGCAAAGAGAGAGGGGGAGAATGGAGTGTGACTACTAATAGAAATTTTCTTTTAACAGCAACATAAATAGTCTGGAATTAGTGGTGGAGGCCGCACAACCCTGTGACTACACTAAAAACACTAGACTGTATACTTCAAAATGGTTTTTATGGTATATGAATTATACCTCAATACAATTTTTAAAAAAAATGATGGCAAACTTCTCACCTAAAGCTATATAATTCAGAAGACAATGGAGTGGTATCTTTAAAGCACTGGGGGAAAAAAAAAGACAATCTAGAATTCGATGCCCAACAAAATTCCTTTCAAAACTGAAGACAATGATTTCAAGACTTAATATCTGCAGTAATCAGGACAGTGCACTATCGGCATTTCATACACACACACGCCAATGGAACAAAAGAGCTCAGAAACAGACCCACACATACGAAGCTATTTGATTTTCAGCAAAAATGCTAAATTAATTTGATAGGGAAAAGACGATTATTTCAACAAATGATCTGAAATAAACTGAGGAGTCATATGGATAAACATGAACCTCAACACTTACCTTCACACAATATATAAAAATTAACTTGAACTGTATCACAAATCTAAAGGTAAGTGCTATAGAGAAAATCTTTGTGACTTTGTATCAGGCAAGGGTATCTCAGAACACAAAAAACACGAACAGGAAAGGTCTAAACTAATAAACTGCACTGCATCAAAATTCAACTTTTGCTCTTTCAAAGACACTTAAAAAAATGAAAAGGCAAGCTGTGGACTGAAGCCATTTGCAAATCATGTAGCTGATAAATGTATGCAGAACATATAGAATGCTCACAACTTAGTAACAACACGATACACAACCCAATTTTTAAATGAGCAGCAGCCCCATCAGACTTTAGAAGTAACTGGGTAAGGAGCATGGCAAATTTTCTCCCCGAAAAGCAGTGACAAAACCTGACACGACTGTCAAACAATCACTTCAGAACTTTGGAAACTCACCAAAGGCACGTACCAAACTGAGAAACATTTACTCAAGACAACCTGCTGAACCCTGGCGAAAACAGTGGGATGTGGCATTTCAGCCAGGAACAGTTTCAACACCCCTCACCCCCTGACCCCCAAGTTCTGTGGCCCTGTAGTTCCACCAGAGTGGGGTGGCCCTGAGGATCTACGGCTTCCCTGCTGGAGGCAATGGAAGTGATCTGGATCAAACGTGGGTAAAACTCACACTCAGGGGCAACGCTGGAAACAATGTCGATCTTGGCAGAAATCAGGACAGACCAACAGTGTAGCTTGCCTGAGGCTGAGATACTGGTTGTGGCCAGCAGCAGCTGGGCAGGAGAGCAGAAATTTAACATAGTGGCCTGGGGATGAGAGGGGGTGACCCTCTGACATGCTCCAGAATGGGATGGGATGACAGGTATATGCAGATAACCCCACCGTTCCACTTCTGGGTACTTACAAGACACATGAGAAACATATGTCCCTCCACACAAGGACTTGAAGGCCAATGTTCACAGCGGCTTATCCAGAATGACCAAAAAAGGGGAAACACCCAAGTGCCCATGTACTTGGTGGATGAACAAATGTGGTGTATCCATACGCTAAAATGCTCTTCAGCAAAAGTAAGTAAAGAATCACTAACACATGCCAAGCATGGGTAAACCTCAGAAACATTATGTTAGGTGAAAGAAGCAAGGTGCAAATTTGTAGGATTCCATTAAATGAAATATCCAGAAGTGGGAAAATACAGAGACCGAATGCAGATCAGTGGTTGCCTAGGGCTGACGGAGGGGGAGATGGGGAGTGATTGCTAATGGATGTGAAGTTTCTTTATGTTGATAAAAATATCCCAAAGTTAGATTATGTTGAGGACTGCACAACTTTGTAACTATACTAAAACTCACAAACATGTACACTTCAAAAGATTGCATTTTATGGTATGTAAATTATACTGCGACAAAACTGATAAAAGTAGTGGGGTAAATATTTGAACAGACCTTTTACCAAAGAAGATACAGATATGGCCAGTGAGTACATAAAGAGATGATTAATATTATTAGTGGTTAGGTAAATTCAAACTAAACCATGAAATACATACCCACTCAAATAGTCAAAATTAAAAAGACTGCCTGCCAACCGAGTGTGTTGGCAACCATGTGGGAAAACCACTCTGCAAAGCTGGTGGAAATGTATTATGGTATAGCCACTATGCAAAACAGTTTGGAAGAATCTTAAAAAGCAAAATATTTACCATACAACTCAGTAATTCCACTCCCAGGCATTTATTCAAGAGAAATGAAATCACATGTTCACATAAAATTCACATATAAATGTTCAGACATGTTATTCATAAAAGCCCCAAATTAGAAATAGCCCAGGTGTCCCCCGAAAGAATAGGTAACAAACGGCAGTATAGTCATACAATGGAATACTACTCAGCAATAAAAAAGACCTGATTCAAGCAACAACAGTGATGCCTATCACAGATCCGCTGAGCAAAACAGTCTCACACAAACGAAGCTCATACCAAGTGTTTCCAGCCGCTCTCCAGTGAGACAAAGCAGCCCAATGGCTGCCCAGGGCTGAGGATGGCTGGGGAAGGGGTGGGGGGTGTGGTGTCTCAGCAGGAAGGGGCTTGAGGTAATGTGGGGGGTGATGCCAACATTCCCCAGCTCAGTCGTGGTGAGAGCTGCACAGGTGTCTGAGTGTGTCCAAGTTTACCAGATGGTCTCCTTGAGACGGATGTTTCTATGGTACGGAAGTTAGAACTTGTCTGAGTTACTTTTAAAAAGCTATGAAGAAGAGGCTTGGTTAGAAACACAACACCACAGTTACTGAGGAGACCGGCCTCTAAAAGCAAAGGTGGGTTCACAAATCTCGGCCTGGCTGTCTCCAATGCAGCCCTGGTATGTGCTGCACTTCCGTCGGTTCTCACCTGTTCTGGCCGCACGGACACATGCCCGTCAAATCACGGGTTTCCCAGGGACTTGACACATCTCACACCTTGAAAGACCCAATACAGGCTCTTGTTCGAGCAGCAGGGTTCGCACACCCATGCTGCTGTTCCCACGGTTGCTGCGTCACACCCCCCATTGCCAACCTTCACTCGGAAAGCCGACCCGTGATCTCCTTGAGGGCGGGAACTATCTTCTCCCATCAGTGGACATGCAGGGGCTCACACAGCACCTTACATCTGTTTAACACTCAATAAACTCGTGCAAAACGAACTAACCAACACTTCAAGTCACCCTGTGATCTAGTTCAAGTTAACTCCCACACCTCCTTCAGGGTGAGACGACTTTTGAAGATTACCAACGTAACGGAGTCCCAGAATGAGACTGACGATTACACACAGCTACCCATGGTGGCTTGCGGGTGGACCCACAGGAGAGCAATACACAGAATGCTGTTTTGAATTAACTGCTACATGTTCTTGTTCCTTGCATCGTGGCTGGTTATGTCGGCATGCTCAGTGACTACACCGGCAGCTGCCACTCCAGGAGGGAGAAACAATAAGGATAAAACAAAGATATCATTGCTCAGCTTTGGGAAAGTCCAGTTTTCTAAAAGCAAAAGAAGAAACAAGAGTTCAAATGCCAAAGGGCTATTTGGCAGAGCCACGTTCTGGAGGAAGAAAGGGTTTTTGGGGGTTTTGCTTTCTTTTAAAGGAATCTACGAACTTAACTGTGCACATCAGGGACCTGGGCCCGGCCTTATCAGGCAGTCGAGTCTAGGAACGCAGAGCTGGGAAGAAGGCATGATGATACAGGAGTGGTCTTCTCATCCAAACAGGGCCAACAGTTCCATCACGTGGTTAAGAGAACCAGAGAAAACGCAGCGAGAGCTTATCACAGAGGTCTGAGACGTGGTCGGGACTCTTGTCCTCACGAGTGGGGTGTGAGAAAACCTGAGGTAAGGGTTGCACGCTGCCTACAGAACAGGTTCACGCCCAAACCATGAACTCAGAATCTCTGGGGTGGGGGCAAGGCCTTAGCATCTTTAAAAAGCTGCCTCTGCCCTTCCCTTCCTCCCTCCTGGGCTGGTCTACTCTTAGCCGAGTGTTGAGAATCCCTGGCTTGGGAGGGCCCCAAGCGGATGGTGTGTCTTCCCCTGGGATAGTCCGTCTTTGTAGACAAACTCCCCAGCAACCCCACCCCCAGACTCTCAACAGGGCCCGTGGGCACAGGGTTCCCACACCAACTAGGGAGCACGTTCCGGGAGGCAGCTGGGACTTGGCTACTGATGACTCCCAAGCTGGCTTTGAAGAGGCTCAGCTTTCGACTGAGGGTCTGGTGGACAAGTGCGGCAGTTCCAGCTTGAACATGGTAAAGAATGTCGGCTAGAAGGCCAGAAACTCGTGGACCTGCCCCTGCAGAGCTCAACACAGGGACAGCTCAGAAGGGAGTTGTTCGTCAGCACTAGTCCCAATTCCTGCAGGTCTTGGCTGGAACCTCACAACCAACCAACTCCTAACTGACCAGTTATTTGGAGCACATTCGTACCCCAAAAACAGGAAACACAACCAAAGCTGGTGGGATCTGTGAGAGCGCACACAGAGGGTTCATTAGACTATCAGCCTTTTCGAGGTATTTTCCAGCCCCTTTCACTGAAAATATTAGGGACCCGCCTCAGTGTGGTAACAGCCCAGGGCCAGCTCTGCTCAGTCACAGTGGCTACATTAACCTCAAGAGACATGGGTCTGCACAAAGTTGCAGTTGTGAGACCTTCAAAAACGTGAAGGTCAGGAGAGCCGGGAGTGGAAAACCAACCTCCCACAGTCATCGCGACCTGCGCCCAGCACGGTACCGCGGGTCGCACTCGGCTCTCGAGGACTTAGAACACAGCTAGTTCTGAATACAGATGTGCTACAGAGATAAAATGCACTGGATTTCCAAGACCGAAACAAGAAAAAGAATGTGAAATATTTCAGTTGTGGCTTTTATACTGGTTACATGCTGAAGTGGTAACAGTTTGGGTTTAAATACCCTAAGAAGGCCTGAGTCCCAACAACGGAGAGCAGCGAGTGGCCAGCCTTCTTTGATGGGAGTCCTCTGACTAGCTGTGTAATGAACACCCCTATCATTTACCGATTTAATCAATTTAAATGATTTAACGAGCTAGTTTGAAAGGTCCGTGACATCCAGGGATTTGCTGCTCTTCCGGAATACAAATTCACACTGTAAACCCTGCAGTTTGTTTCGGTCGCCTGGCTGAGCTCACGGAGTCAGAAAGCACCGAGACCTCCAACGGACTTGGTTGGGAAGGTATTTTTTGATTGTGTACTTTTCAAAAAAAATCTCACAGAATCATGAACACTGAATCTGTAAGCCCATGGAAGGGAACCCTAGGAATAAGGCACTATGTGCAGAATCGAGCAACTCTGTATTGTAATTACAGCATCATTCGGTAATGCAGAACAATTATTTTTGCTGTATTTTAGTGGGAAATCCCATCTTAGATCATGCATATTTATGACTATAATGAGTTTTAAAAAATATTTTGGGGCCATTCCCTTCCCGGTGTCAAGTCTCTACTATTCTCACAGCCTCACTTGGCAAGAATGCCCAGTCTACAAAGTTCCATACCATCTCCAGGAGCACCTCTGAGGCGGTGCGGGGAAACTGGTGAATGCTGGAATCGCTGTGCCCGTGGACATTCTGTGTTCGATTAGGCAACCTGTGGGGAGAAGGGACCCCTTGACCTACACTAACGTGAGGCCATCCCCAGGTTTCTGCTGCTTCCCCAGGGCAGGTTCACCAGTCCTTGTTTTCTGTCCTTGACTCAACAAAGAAGGTCATGATGCAGCAACAGCAGCCTACAGTCTTCCAGGGTCTGACCTGCCTTTTCCGGTCCTCCTCTTGCAAACCTAACCCGTCCACCCCAACAGCAGCACCCACGCAGACGCAGGACTCACCGTCCCTGTCTCCCTGCTTCTGCAAAGGCTCCACTTCCAGCCGTAGCTCTCTCCTGCTGTGAATGTCTCAGCACACAGGTAGGACAGAAGGATGTGGGGCAAACAAACCAAAGAGAGACCCCAAGAACGCCTCTCAGCGTTTCACTAAGCAAACCTGGGAAAGCATGGCCCTGCTCCAACAGGCACCTGAGGTTAAGGGGGAGGGAGAGGGTGCCCGGGAAGGTCTAACGCAGGCAGCCTGGACGTGAAACCAGCTCGGTGTCCTCACCACACATGGACTGACTCATCTAACAGTGTTGGCAACATCGGGGTCTCTATACCTCCTGAACCTGGTCACACCCGCTCGGCATTCCTGTCGGGCCTCTCTCAAGGCTCTGCCGCCCACCGAAGACCCGGTGCCCTCACGTCGGAATCGGCATTCTCTTCTCAGGGCGTCCAGCAGAGGCTTCCGGCATAATGAGCTTCCCCTGGAGATGGATACCCTGTCCTCAAGATCTAACCCCTCGAGACGGGAAGGAAGTTCAGCCGGAGTTGTCCTGGTGTTGCCTTTCATCTCTCACACCCGAGGGGCTGCCAAGATGAGTTCATTCTACTCTAAAGCTTTAAGTTCTCCCCGCGTGCTGTTCCTGGTGTCGGTGCTTCAGCTTTGCCCCTCATCAGCTCGCCTGAATTACTCCACATTTTCTAACAGGGCGGCTCTGCCTCTAGCCTCCTCCCTCTCTGCAGGGCAAATCTGACCTGTCTTTTTCCTGCTTAAGGCCCTTCAGTCATCGTTTGGCGCACACGCCCCTTCAGGATGTGTCGCCGGCTTGCCTCTCTAGATAGGGGCGCTCTTCCAGACTGCCACGCCTGCCCGAGCTCTGCCTTCTACCTGGGGAACGCCCTTCCCGGACCCCCACTCCACACACCCTGTCCCCCGCACCCTCCGGCGCCCTGACGCACTTGCTCTTAAAGACCTAGCTGAATCGCGCTCCTGCCTCGTCTGAGTCTAACGACCCCCTTTCCTGCCTCCATAGCACCTGCGCGTGTCTACCACAGCACTTACTGTTCTTTATTACACACTCGTTCACTTGTTTGCGTCACCCGTTCAAGATTCGTTCCAGAGGTCAGCTATCTTTGATTTCACTATTCTTGGTCCTTAGCGGTCCACAGACCCCAGCAGTGCTTAATATGTAATTGCCGAAACAGCAGATCCCTAGATTTTAGCAAGAGGAAAGATCAGAACTCACAATGTCCTCTATTACACTCGGGTTTCTTAAACGCACCGCTTAAGGCCTAAGGCATTATAACATCTACACCGCCAGACTGGAGAGAACGACAAAAAGTATTAATGCACAGATGGACACAGATACTTTTATTGTTTGTAATAACCACTAGCATCATTAGGTGCTTGCTACTACCTGCCTGGTGCGCACCCGTACCTTCCCGTTCAATCCTCACACCAAGCGGAGGTGGGCGGAGGTGGGCGGCAGCATCGTCTTTTTCACAGGCAAAGGCGAGGCGCAGGGCAGCGGAGCACCTGGCCCGGTGTCACGGGAAGGGCGAAGCCGGGCGGTCCGACTGCAGGCGGGGCCGTGCTCGGAACCGGCGAGCGGCAGACTCAGCCCTTCTCGCGCCACTGAAACTGTGCTATGAGAGATGAAGGCGTCCACTTTTGAAACCATAATGGAATGTCACGAAATAAAACCTAAATTTTAAAAGTTATGATGTACTGACAGACCATCTCTTTGCAAAACTTAATGGTTCTCCAGTCATATTTCAATGACAAAATGTACAAATAGGTTTTACATTAGAAATTTCCAAGTAAATCTCTACATATGGTTAATGTAATAAAGAAAGAGCTTTATCCATTACCACCACAAACAGTTGTTTCTTAAGCTGTTAAAAAATTTTAACTAATACTTTTGGATTCAATCTTGTGATAATGATTATAACAAAAATAGATAATGAAACTGTGACATCAGTTAATTCACGGCAATCTTTTAGCATACAGGTAATTCTCAGTTTTATTGTAATGTACTGCCAACTTCTAGACATAAGGGTAGAGATGACAAATTTCCTTGAAACCATTCTCTTATATTTTATTTCTAAATAACAGGATAATTTGGCAAGATCATTTGGAAGCTTTATTAGTAAAAATATCAAGAAGGAATTGCTTCATTTTAATTAAGAACATACTAATTCAAGTCATTCCTAATGCATTTTCTGTGTTTCTTGTGACTGATGCCTGTGATAACCTCATTTAACAGAAAAACACTTTGTAATGGAGGAAATTAAGAGGTATTACAGAAGAGTTGTGAAGGCCACGAACAGAGCGACAGAGGCAAATATCTATCGGTACCTTGACTTGCAAACAGTGAAACTCATCTAGTCACTGCAAAGAAACAAAATGTAGTGGACCACTGTAACAGTAAAAGGCCGGTATTCTCACCACTGTAACAATAAAAGGCCGGTATCCTCACAGCACCCCCAAGTGTCTTGGGTAGCTCCCTACAGAGCCTGCTAGTTGTATCATATGCACTCAGTGCGCAAAATGCTACTGACAAACGACGCAACCTTTCCAAGATGCCGGCACCCGGCGCACTGGCAACAGGGTGCCGGCAGAAATGTAAGTTTACAAACGCGAATCGTCGGCACCTACAAATCTCTGCAGGTCCAATCAAAAAGCAGGCGTGCAAATCTAGTAACGGAAAAACTTAGTCGCGCCGAGTCAAGTCGAAGACCTGGGGTCCTGACAGGGGCCCCACCGTCCAGGGCAGAGCTAAGTACAATGTTGGTTAATAGATAATACGATGCCACTTTAAAAAATTTCATTTATTTTTGGGGCATCAGTTTGCTGTGCTGCTCTTCGCCTCTCCATAAATAAGCGGCCACCAGTCTATCCTACCATTAGCCATTACAAAACTAATGATGGCTTAAGTATCTGGGAACATACCAACTCCCCTAAGTATTGTATTGCTGCATTTTCACAGATATTAACATATCTGGTTTTCTTCAATGCCTTTTACTTTCCACAGAGTGGTTCCCACTCAACACAGGAATCCTGTGATTTAAAAAAGAAAACAAAACATTCAGTTCCCTACCCTGAAGCACGGCATTCACAGATATGGTAGGTACTCACAGTATTATCTGGGTAAGTCATTATCAAACAAGTTTCACCTGCTATTCCTGGACAAGAATCACTACCAGAAGCACACCAAGTAGCCACTTCCTCTAAAGAAAACCAGTGGCAACTCAGTCTCAGAAGGAAAAAGTCCCAGTGGAGATTCAATCCCAGAAGGAAAAGCTCCCAGTGGAGATGAAAAGCAGGCAGTGAAACATACCTACTTTACAATACAGCAAAGAAAACAGCAGAAGTTACATAACTCAGAAGAAAAGGGGAATGGGCCAAAGACAAAATATTGGCTTGCCAGAACTTTTTTGACTTAGAGAATATCTGTACAAGAACAAGGGACACTTCATCTTTAAATACCCACTGTCAGTACGTACCACGCTCAACTCAGGATAAACCAAATTGCAAGAAAACGGCCCACATGAACGAGAAGACTGCCTGCAACTAACAAACAGTACTCGTCCTTAATAAGCAATATTTACCTCTTATGTAGTTTTATAAAGTGCCCAGTAATCGAATTTATATGGAAACTTCCCCTGTGAAAGAGTAAGATGACTTTGATATTATCAACACATAACGTGAATGTCAATCAGATCAAATTCAACTATTCTTGAGTTTTAAGAGACAGGTTTAACGCTTTGTTAAAATGTAGCTTATCGTCAGGAAATTCCCCTTTCCACTCTTCAAGTTAGTAAAAAAAAATTAGGTTATGTTTATATTGAATTTACGATCTTTTTCATTTAAAAGAATACCCCCAAATCTTGCTACAATTATGTTAATGTAAATGGTTGCTCTTACTCATCAGTATACTCAACTTTAGAAATTAAAAAATAAGATTTGGGAGGAATCTGCCATTTTCACTAACTCATCTGAACAGAAATCTTTTCAAAATACACATTGCAAATATGCTGAGGGTGACGTTCAGGCATTTTTGGGCTACATGGCATTAATGTTTAGTGGGTAAAAACTGAAATAACTGCATAACATATAAAGTAAATATAAAACTTATATAGTGTGCAACAGTTAACAACATGAGTTTTTAAATCAGCTACCACAAAAAACCAGGTACAGAAACCATTCTTTATATTTCAATCATGAACACAGCTCTCAAAACACAATCTACTCTGATTTACAACCAGGTCGGAAAAGCACGACTCATGTGCTTGGTCTATGTGTAAGATTTGCAATCTCTTACACATTCGGGGGTAGGGGTGGGGGGCGGGCGGGGGGAGCCAGATCGAAGTAAGACGGAGTCAAAACTGGCAATAAATCCACTATGAAGAAAAGAGCGGCACTCGAGTGAAATTTCAGAGACAGCGTTTTCTGTATTTGCAAGTGTGATCTTATTTGAAAACAGGTATTAACATTTATGAAGATTCTAGAAAGCTGAAACTAACTTGATGGCCTGGGCTTTCAATCTTTCTTGTCTCCACACCGTTCAGCTGTCAGTGCTTCCAGCTACGCGCATAAATCCCTAACACGATTCCTTGTCCGACCCACACTCTTTGGTGTCCGGATACATTAAAAGTGACACCACGTAGAATATCACTTACGACATTTTCCAGAACAGCGACTTGGAGGAAAAACCGGAGCACCTGGGCTTCACAACCATTTTCTTTTCGGTTTCCCAGTTCGGTTTAGGAAGTCATTGATGGAGACCAAGTTTAAAGTAAAATAGCTGACGTGGCAATTTTAATGAAAAAGGGACAGCTATAAACACACGTAAGTAAATACTGTTCTCGACAAATGTAATGATGAAGTCGCACTTGACACTGACAAACGCTGAACTTCCTTTGAAACCACCAGAGCGTCTATTGTGGCAGCTGCAGCCCAGACCTCGACCCACAGAGAGTAAGACTGGAGGGGGCAGCAGAGGAGGAGGGTGGAAACGTGGACTTAAGCGGTTACATTTTAAAAGTCAGTGAGTAATTCATATCAGAAACTCAACTCCAGGAAGAATATTAACAGTGAACTAGCTACCAGAGCGATAGTGAATCTTCTCCTTAGGAATGAAGACAACAAAACAACACTACACAAATAGTAGAAAAACAGGTGAATTATTCACATTCTAAGAGGTTTTTCCTGGGTGGGGGGACTGTGTGTACATGTACATGTGTGTGTATGTGTGAAAGCTTACAAAATCGAAAATGTGAAATAAAACTGATTTATATTAAGATTTCGTGATTGATGGAAAAAAATTAAGAAAAGAATGTTTTCCTTGAGGGAAAAATATTTTCCAAAATTTGTTAAAAAGCACCTAAGAAACTGTGCTGTCAGCTGTTGCACTGGAGGTCTGAGACTATTTGTATCAAATGCAGCACAAAGGCATTTCACAGCTGATTTCAGGGAAAACGTTACCTGCTCTGACTCACACAGAGAGCAATGAAAAACTCTTTTAATTGTTTATAATACACAAAGTTTTCTGGGTAGCAGCAGTTGCTCCTGTATACGCCCTTAAAAAAAATAGAACAGAAGCAATAGAGTACAGAAAAATTGGGGGAATAAAGAGTAGCAGCACTGAATAGAAAAGCAGATACTTAAACACGTTCAAGGCTTAAAACAAGAAAACAGTACCGGGCAACTCTCCCTTACACCAAGTCAAGTGCACCGCTTAAGTGCTCACTGATAACATTTTCCCCACGCTGGAAACAGAACTCTACTTATTGGTATTTCTGATATCTAAAAAAAAAGACAGTCAGTACTGTAACCCTAACAGCTCTCTTCCAGTATTTTTTAACCATTCAGATGTATTTTGTGGGAATATTTATTCACATAATTTTGCTTAATACATTTCTTTCTACACAAGACTGAATTTAAAAGTTCTATAACATTTTCAATTACAGTAATAACACATTAATAAATTATAAATTAACAAAATCTTCATATTTGCTTTAAAAATCATTTATCAAACAATAACCTCCAGATCATCTGGAAAATTAAAGATGCAAATTGCTATAAATCTGGCATCCTAATTAAATTCTGATTTTTAAAAGTATATAAAAGTCCCTCAAATTATTCCAAGTTCCACTCAAGAAAATTTTATTTTACCCTTTTCACAAGTTATTAACCTTACAACCTGCTAAAGCATTTTACCCAAATGTGGGAAAACTGCCTGGAGATGCAAAGCACAATAAAATAATTACATGAAAAGAACAAACAAAAATACCCGTTAAAACAGTTATTGTGGCTGGCAGCACTTAAAACTCTTAACTGTGTGTTTTTAAAGTTGCATAGCTGCAAGGCTTCGCTGATTAGCTGTCAGCAGTTCTGTTTAAGAGGAAACAATACACGTAATAAACTGTAATTCAGGAGACAATCTGAGATTTAATTAATTAAAATGTAATTATGTAACCTGATTACTCTTTGGACTGCATTCTGATAATGTTAAACTTTTAATTAATTTAACATGTTAAGGTATTTTAGCTTTCCTATGTAGAAGTCTATTTTCCACCTTTGGGGAAAAATAACAGAACAACTTGAGATCATGGTCTACATTCAGAGAATGTTTTACTGCTTGATTCCATTTCTTGGTTTCACATTTAAGACTTTAATCTATAGGAAATAAATTACGTGGTCTTCAACTTAAGAATAGACGAATGCAGAAACATCATGTGGGGGAAAACAGAGAGACCCCCAAAATAAAAAACACAACGAATCAAAACACCAGTTGCGCAGCTCTAAAGAACTTAAAAAAAGTGAATCAACGTTTCAGTCGGTTAACTTTGGCGTCTGAACACAACACGTGTATCAGAGTTACCTATGCGGATGACTACTAAGGGGTGTGCAGCATTTTCAAAGTCCCTGTGAGTCCTCGGGGCACGTCTGGGGCCCTGCGCTCCGTGGCGCACGCCCGCTCTCCAGCAGGACTCTTGCCCTGTGTGATTGTCCATCTCTGCGTCCGCCGAGCAGCACAGCGCTCCGATTTCGGGCTGAGTGTGCCTGCGTTTTTTGTTTTTGCTTTTCCAGAGGCTGAGCCTCATATCCTCTTGGTCTTTCAAGCATCTTGAGAAAAGAAGAAAACCTGTGTAAAAGTAGATACATTTTGGTTTAAGCAGTGGTCCACAATAGTAACACAAATCAAAACATAACATTCATTTCCCCATGAACCTTCCTTCAGCCACCGTAAATTTTCATATACTTACCACTATTCTAAAAACTCATAAATTACTATTCTGCAGAAGAACAGATCAAGGACACAGAAGGACCAATTCAAGCTTAAAATATAACAACAACAAAAAAACACCATTACATCAGTTATTTCCCTTCTACAATAAACGCTATACCAGAGTACAGAAAACATCCCCCTGGCTTACTAAATCTCTCCCCAAATAACCAAAAACCTTAAATTAAAAACAATAAACAATTTCATAACTAATCAACACTTTCTATTCACGCAACTTTCAGTTACTTTCAGTTACTACATTCTTACACCATAAGAAATGCTATCAGAAACGCTGCATCTGCTGCTACAAACTGTTTAAAAACAAAACAAAACAAAACTTTTAATAACATTGACTCCTCTTCCAACCCATAAACTATTGACCTGGGACAGCAAAGAGACAAGAGGAATTAGCCTGACAAGCAAAGGCAGCTAGAACATAAGCAAAACGTGAACAGTCAAGATAGTTCACGTCTACGCCTCTTCAAACGACACTTCCAGAGCCACGGAGCTGACCCTGCTGACCCGTACTTCTGAAGGCAGCGGCCTCCGAACTCAGGTCCTGCATACAACATAAGGAAAAGGAGGACACCGATACACGGGGTGAGGGAACCCAAATGCGTCTGAGACCAACAGACCCGCACGAGATGAGATGCGTGTTCCGCAGTCCCGGCGCTCAGCGAGACAAGAAAGGGAAAACTGAGCTGACCAGACCATGACATAAATGTCATTCCATAAAATTCCCCCTCACACAAACAAGTTTGCTGGCTCTAGAAGACACATTTTACCTATAAGATAAAAAATCTTGATGTATTACTCTGGCATATAAAATACTAAGATAAAAATTTCATTTTATAAGCTTCAGTTCTTAGCATCAACACTTCTCTTTAAAAATGCTTATATAGTTTTAGCCAGTTTTAATTTATTGGCCCAGACATAAGGTGACATTGAAGACATACCAAAGCATTCTCCTTTTCAAAAAACCTTTTTGCAGTGACATAAAAACACGTGCACACACGTACTCAGAGCACCACCCGGTCTCAGCCCCGCCCTCACACAGCGGTCTCACCCCAGGGCGTGCCCGTGCCTCCGTCTGGTCTGACTCCCCCACAGAGCAGGGGCTGAAGGCCGAGAGCCCCTCGGTACCGGGCAGGTAACCCAGGCGTTCAGACTGGTCGTGCCTAACTGCGGCCCCACTGCCTGCCGCACTTCTTATTTCACTCGCTGCAGCTGCCATGAAGTCACAGGTACACCTCACGTTACTGTGCTTCGCTTTGGTACACTTCGGATAACGTTTCTGAAAAAACTGAAGGTGTAGCAACCCTGCGTCAAGCAAAGTCTATTAGCACCATTTCTCCAGCAGCATTTGCTCACTTCGCATCTCTGTCACATTTTGGTAATTCTTGCAATCGTTTCACACTTGTCATTATTATCGCGTTTGTTATGGTGATCTGCGATCGGTGACCTTTGCTGTTGCTGTGGCAGTTGTTTTGGGGCACCACGCCCACGTAGGACAGCGACCCTGACGGAGGCCGAGCGTGTTCTGACTGCTCCGGCAGCTGCCCCTTCCCCGGGCTCCCTCCCTCTCCTCGGGCCTCCCTACTCCC